>ONZH01018625.1:0-110181 GCA_900303285.1 Rhinella marina | reverse complement strand
GTGGCAAGGGGCCAGGGATGCTCAGGCTATTGAGAGGGCTCGTAGGACTGTGAACGCTCGTATCTCGCGTTTTGTGCGGTCCCGAGCGGGTGTAGTTGTTAGGCACAGGCAGTTGGAGGCGGATAACGCAAGGCTCATGAGATCTGACGGTGTGCACCTCAACGATATCGGCCTCGATATCTTCCTGTCTGGCCTCCAGGACGGGGTGGAGCAGGCCTTGTTCCTATTGGGTGGGGGTCGGAGCGCCGTGTAGGGATGCACGGGCTCCTCAGTGGAGGTTGGAGAACAATGTGATGCGGTGTGGAAGGCTGACTTGCCCACAGGGAGAGCTGTGGCATAACGCTTCTATACCACAGTTATGCTTTGATCAAAAAATAAGGTGGAAAATAATACAATAAAGCTGTGACCGATCCCCACCCAATACAGTTGTCAGTGTGGTTTATTCTTATCCGTCGGCAGATGGGGTTAAGGTTAGAGTTTAGGCTGTCTCAGAAGTCTAAATAAATTTCTCATAAATTCCAGTACGGCTTCTGTGTTATTTTTACTGTGATCTTACATTACAGTGCTACAATGAGAACAATTTAATTTTTAGTTTGTCTTTAATTGTTTTTATTATTTTCCAAAAGTAGTGGTATACAGATTATACAACAATAAACCTCATTGCATATTAACCCCTTAAGGACCCTGCCATTTTTCACCTTAAGGACCAGGCCATTTTTAGCAAATCTGACATGCCTCACTTTATGTGGTGATAACTTTAGAACGCTTTTACTTATCCAGGCCATTCTGAGATTGTTTTCTCGTCACATATTGTACTTCATGGCAGTGGTAAATTTGAGTCAAAATATTTCATTCTTATTTATAAAAAAATACCAAATTTACCAAAAATTTAGAAACATTTGCAAATTTCCAAATGTCAATTTCTCTACTTTTAAAATACATAGTAATGCCTCCAAAAATAGTTATGACTTTACATTCCCCATGTGTCTTTCAGGTTTGGATCACTTTGAAAATTACATTTTTATTTTTTTGGGACGTTAGAAGGCTTAGAAATTTAGAAGCAAATCTTGAAATTTTTCACAAAATTTCCAAAACCCCACTTTTAAGGACCAGTTCAGGTTTGAAGTCACTTTGTGAGGCTTCCATCATAGAAACCACCCAAAAATGACCCCATTTTAGAAACTACACCCCTCAAGGTATTCAAAACTGATTTTACAAACGTTATTAACCCTTTAGGTGTTCCACAAGAATTAAAGGAAAATGTAGCCAAAATTTCCGAATTTCACTTTTTTGACAGATTTTCCATATGAATCATTTTATTCTGAGAATAAAGCAAGGGTTAACTGCCAAACAAAACTCAGTAATTATTACCCTGATTCTGTAGTTTACAGAAATGCCCCATTTGTCATCGTAAACTGCTGTACAGGCACACGGCAGGGCGCAGAAGGAAAGGAACGCCAGGGCAGATTTCACTGGAAAAAGTTTAAGTTGCCATGTCACATTTGATGCACCCCTAGAGTAGGAAACTCCAAAAAACTGACCCAATTTTGGAAACTACGGGATAAGTTGGCAGTTTTGTTAGTGCTATTTTAGGGTACATACGATTTTTGGTAGCTTTATATTACACTTTTTGTGAGGCAAGGTAACAAAAACTAGCAGTTTTGGCATTGTTTTTATTTTTTTTTATTTACAAAATTCATCTGACAGGTTAGATCATGTGATATTTTTATAGAGCAGGTCGTTACGGACGCGGCAATATCTAATATGCATACTTTTTTTTTATTCATTTAAGTTTTACACAATATTTTTGAAGCACAAAAAAAAATCATGTTTTAATGTCTCCATAGTCAGAGAGCTGTAGTTTTTTTTATTTTTTGGACGATTGTCTCAGGTAGGGGCTCATTTTTTGCGGTATGAGATGACGGTTAGATTGGTACTATTTTTGGGGGCATATGCTTTTTTGATCGCTTGGTATTACATTTTTTGTGATGAAATGTGACAAAAAATGGCTTTTTTTAGACAGTTTTTATTTTTTATTTTTTACGGTGTTCACCTGAGGGGAGAGATCATGTGATATTTTTGTAGAGCAGGTTGTTACAGACGTGGTGATACCTAACATGTATACTTATTTTTATTTATTTAAGTTTTACACAATAATATCATTTTTGAAACAAAAAAAATCATGTTTTAGTATCTCCATAGTCAGAGAGCTGTAGTTTTTTTATTTTTTGGGCGATTGTCTCAGGTAGGGGCTAATTTTTTGCGGGACGAGATGACGGTTTGATTGGTACCATTTTGGGGTAAATACGCCTTTTTGATCGCCTGCTATTACACTTTTTGTGTGGCAAGGTGACAGAAAATGGCAATTTTGGTATAGCTTTTTTTTAAAAAAAAATTTTTGCGTACACCTGGTGGGGTGGACAATGTGATGCTTTTATAGAGCCCGTCGATACAGAGGGTCTGAGGGTCTGATCAGCCTTAGGTACATGGCAGCTAGGACGCTTTTGTAAAGCGTCTGGTTGCCATGGTAACCATCGGGCCGCTGCCATTGCAGCAGCGGCGGCCCGATGGCAGAGAGAGGGAGCTCCCTCCCTCTTAACCCCATGGATGCTGCGGGCGGCTACTGACCCCAGCATCTATGGGGTTAAACAGCTGAAATCGGTGTCAGCACCAATTTCAGCTGTAGCAGCAGAGTGTGAGCTGTACTTACAGCTCACACTCTCTGCTGATGGCAGCGGCTCCGATTCTGAGCCACTGCCATCATATGATACAGAGAGCAGGAGGGGCAACGGAGGCACCAGGGGGCACTACAAGGGGGGGCACTACAAGGGGGGCACTACAAGGGGGGGCACTACAAGGGGGGCTGTGTGGGGGCACAGAAAACTTACCTGGTTTCAGGCTGTGATCTCCAGAGTGGAGATCGCAGCCTGAAACCGGCATTTTAGTACTGAAGCGCTCCGATTGGTTAGTCTGCAGAGACTAACCAATCGGAGCGCTTGCTGGCAAGGGACCACTCTGATTGGTCACTTGCTGGCTTCCCCGAGGTCTCTGCTCTCCGGGAGAGCGGAGACTCCGGGGCTGTGACACTTTATAGTGTCACAGTCCCGGTAAGCAGTTTGGACGTAACTGCACGTCCAAATGCCGCAAATTACTTGCACTTTGGACATACAGTTACGTCCAAATGCGGCAAAGGGTTAATCATGTAGCATTATGATTATAGTCTGCAATAATGTGGTACTAGTATTTTTGGGGGAATGTTTCTGTAGTATAGTATTGGCGAGCACAGAATTGGAGGTAGCAGAATGGGGTTGTTGAGAAGGTAGGGAAATTATGGAAAAGTAGGAAACATGGCTGAAAGAAATCATCATGGTGGTTTGGTCTGAATGGAGAAGATGAGGAAAGAGAAGGTCTACATCAGAGGAGACATTACTGGATGTAAGATGTATGTGGTGCTTGTATTACCCTGTATGTTTTGTAGTGCTATATGTAATATGCTTTCTAAGTTTATCTTTAACAGTAGGGCTGGAGGGAAGGGGTTAGGTTGAGAATTTGGCATGGGGGGTGGGGGTGGGGATGGGGGCGGTTGGTGTTTCAATTTTTGCCTCAGCAAAAAGGCTAGGTGCACCCCTGCCCCTTGCCACAAAGCACTGAGGGAATGGGGGCCCAAACTGAACTACTGAAAGGGCACATGAACCTTTAGCTAAGCCCCTGCCTCTAGTGAGTGCCAGTACAAAAAATATCCAGTTATAGTGTGTGCTAATGCAAAGAATACCCCCTTACAATGTCCACCAGTACAAAAAGTACCCCTTTAAAATGTTGACCAGTACAAAAAAATAACCCTTTTATATTGTGGGCTAGTACAAAAAATAGCCCCTTATAATGCATGCCAGTACAAAAAATGCTCCCTCTTAGAGCTCCCAGTAGAGCTCCCCATAGTGCCTCCATAATGTGTGTGTGTGTGTGTGTGTGTGGGCAACAGATTATGGGGGCACTAGAGGCCCCAATACTGCTCCTCCCGCCAGCCAATGTGGACCAACAACATGGTGCCAACAATAGATTTAAAGGGTTTCTGTCACCAGTTTTTTCGGTATGAATCAGGCTGACATTAGAGATGTGCTAATGTCACCTGATTCCAAATATATATCTGTTTTATTTACTGGTGCCCCCATTTTTATATAAAATGAACTTTTATTTTATGCTAATAAGGCTTCTAGGTGCAAGGGGCGTTACCTCTGCTCCTAGAGGCTCTGCTGATTGACACCATCCCTCTCCAGCAAAGCCCGTCATTTTCGTACGCAATTTGTACGCTCATGCGTACGTGTTCAAAGTTGCATACTTTTTAAAACTGAACGTTCGTTATTAGTGCGCGAATGTTCACGCCACATAATAACGTATTATTTTTATGCAGATTTGTTGAATAGATTCGTAGAATATACGAATCTTATGAAAAGTTTGACGAATATTCGGCGAATAAAATTTTGAATGATTCGCTCATCTCTACCTGATTGGGTAGGGAAGGAATTTTTTCCCCCTAAAGTGGGGAAAATTGGCTTCTACCGCACAGGGTTTTTTTGCCTTCCTCTGGATCAACTTTTAGGATATCAGTCCGAACTGGATGGACAGATGTCTTTTTTCGGCCTTATAAACTATGTTACTATGATAATGGCACTGTAATCAGAGTGAACGAGGCAGGTGCTGCTGGCTGGTAGTGGATGCAGCATCCCACCCCAGTGGAGCTAGAAGCTGCACATCATCTCTTTTGAAGCAGTGAGAGAGAAAGAGTGCAGCCTCAGGGAGATATTTTTAATTGCTGACAATGGCACCCAGCAGCATTCAGTTTAAGTCCCTTTTTGCAGTAAACTGAGTACTGCTGGTGCTGATCAGCTGTAGTGGCGCCCCCTTCATCTTAATGGAGTGATGCGCCCCTCGCACAGGTCGCACACCCCAAAGGTAGGCCCTGATTGTACTACATTGAAACAGGGATAAGACCCTGAAATGTTGTACTGGGACAACATTGTCATGTAATGGAAAATAAAAAGTGAAAAAAAGTAAAAAAAAAAAAGTTTTATAAAATGTTTTGAAAATTTAAAGTTTACAGTACAAAAAAGCACCCTTTCCCTTCATCAAGCAATTTTTAATAAAAATTAATAAAATAAAAAATAGACATATTAGGTATCTCTGCGTACATAACAACCAGCTCTATAAAAATATTGCATGATCTACATGAAAACTGTGGCAAAACAGCCATTGTTTTGTCATATTTCCCCCAACAAAGTATAATAGTGAAATATCTAAAAATTATATGTACCCAATAATTGTACCAATAAAAAGATCAACTGTTCCCGCAAAAGAAGAGCCCCTACAGAAGATGATTGGTAGTAAAATAAAACACATGGCTTTTAGAAAATGGAGAAAGAAAAACATTATTTTTTTTTGAAAAATGCATTATTATGTAAAACTGAAACAAAAAAATAGATATATTTGGTATCATCTCGTCTTTAACAACCTACTCTATAAAAAAAACCTCATGATCTATCCTTCTCTTTTGGCCCTGCGGTGTGCCCATTCAGCAGTATACGACCACATATGGAAGTTTCTGTAAACTGCAGCATCAGGGTAATAAATATTGAGTTTTGTTTGGCTGTTAACTCTTGCTGCCTTACAGCAAAAAATTGATTCAAATGGAAAATATGCAAAAAGAAGTGAAATTTTTAAATTTCTCCTCTATTTTCTTTAATTCTTGTGGAACACCTAAAGGGTTAACAAAGTTTGTAAAATCATATCTGAATAACTTGAGGGGTGTAGTTTCCAAAATTTATGGGTGATTTCTATTATGTAAGCCCCACAAAGTGACTTCATAACTGAATTGGTTCTTTAAAAAGGGGGTTTTGGAAACTTCCTCCAAATTTTCTGTAAATTTTGGATTTTTTAAATAAATAAAGGTGAAATATATTGACTCAAATTTCCCACTGTCATGAAGTACAATGTGTCACGAGAAAACAATCTCAGAATGGCTTGGATAAGTAAAAGTATTCCAGAGTTATTATCACATAAAATGACATGTCAGATTTCCAAAATTTGGCCTGGTCCTTAAGGAGAAAAATGGCTCGGTCCTGACGAGCGTCAGCTCCCTCCTCCTTCTCCTCCCAGCCTGCAATGCTCCACTGGCATCCAGTTACTGCTACAGCCAGTGATTGGCTGCACGCGGTGTCAAACCTGTGGCCAAGTGGGTTTAAAAAAAAATAAAAAATTCCTAACTGGAACCAAATAATGCCATTTTATCCTAATATATGTTCATGTGATAAAATATTTACTGTTATGGAAGGTAAGGAGGAAGTGCTGCCCGCCATGTTTTTCTCATCTTACCGCTAGTGGCTAGACACTGAAGCTATAATTAGGAAATATACTGTTGGGTATAGTTAGATTACCATACATAATAATATGGCATTTATGTATTTGGTTGCTATGGTAACCAACTCTGTGATGTCACCCACATTGTGGTGTCACTGCTGTGAGCTCTGAAGGTTCTTGATCACCAAGGTTCTTCAATCACTTCTTGCTCAGCAGGTGATTTGGTTGGTTGATTCTCTCGACTGACTGCGTTTATTTTGGATAAAAATGTTCTGGCTGGAAAGGTACGTCCTTAAGACAGCCATTGATATCTCTTCGGAGTACGTGTTAATGAAGCTGAAAGGCCTCATAAATAACCAAGAATATAGAGACAAAGTAAAGAGGCACAGAGAAAAGTATCACAGAAAGAAGAACGATTTCTTGGATGTTCTCAGTGATGTGGCCTGCATGGACAGGACGGTGGACAGAATTATTCATGTATTACATGTGTTTTACTGGCAAAACCATCATCATCACCACCAGCGTCCTGCAGTGTAAGGAAGACGTCTTCTCCATGTGCCATAAGTAAGACTGTGACAAATTCTACCTATTCTCGTTTTATTATTTTGTTAGGCAAATTTATATAATGTCACAGTTGTCATCACATCATCTCCATCATCATACACCAGCCTAACCAAACATCCATCTATCAACAAGCACTGGAAATGTCACCTACTCTACAAGCAATATCTGAAGCCAGGCACGAGTCGGCTCCATTTGAGAGGAAGCAAAATGTCACAGTCTCCTCCAATACTTGTTGGATGAACAGGATATTGAATAATATATGAACAATGTATGCCGATCCTTGGTTTCCTTCTGCAAGAACAACTGAAATATATAGGCATACCTTCTTTACTCAACTGAGTGAGTTACCTGGAAAAATGAGTTATATTCATCCTATAAGACAATCTTCTATTGGCCTTGCAGTGGTCAAACTTATTTGCAAGACCTTACCATGTGGTGGGATATTCTTCACCTGAATCCTCATCTGGACTCTGCCTGTGTTTTACAATGATTGCACAGTTTCTTTGTTTTTAATACATTTCTGATAAATTCCAGTACGGCTTCTGTGTTATTTCTCCTGCAGTCTTATCTTACAGTGATACAATGAGGACGGTTTAATTATGACTCTAAAATTTGTTCTATGGTAATATTATTTTTAATCCCTTAAGGTCTGAACATTTCTCCTTTTTTTAACCTTTTTTGTTTTTTTACTCTCTGCCATAATTTTCTTTAATTTTTCTATTCATATAGCCATATGAGGGCTTGTTCGTATTTAGATTCCAAGTGGGGTGGAATTGGAACAAAAAAAATAAACGCAATTCCGCCATAGTTTTACGGGTTCGTTTTTACAACATGAGAAACACAGTGTACTGCTGCTGGACAGCTGCTCCATGTATATGATGTGGGAAGATTCCTCCTGAAATAAGCAGACATCACTGTGTACATTATTCCTGATGCCTCACAGGCAGCACAGTGACTTCCATGGTTGCTTTGCAGAACTGGGGCCTTGGCTTCAAATCTGACCAAGAACAACATCATCATGGGGTTGTATGTTCTCCCTGTAGTTGTGTCGGTTTCTTTCCACATTCTAAAAACACACTAGGAGGTAAACTGGTGTCTACGAAACTGACTCTAGTGGGTGTTGGGGATGGGTGTCTATATGGCAGCCACTGACTCCCCTGCTCCACAACCGTCCCTGAGTCCCTGGGGTGACAAAAGCACATTACAAATGTTACACAGTTATTCATGAGCTTCTGACCACCCGCAGATAAGTGATAGCTTTCTCCCTAAGAGAATAACCATGACCCTTCTCAGGTTGTGTGCGTCTCTTCTCCTGCATGTGCTACAAGGATTATACAGTAAACTAGGGTAACCACTTTCTTAACATCTAAAAGGAGTATAAAGACAAAAAAGTGGGTGCACAACACCCAATTATAAAAAGCAACAAGTGGGTGCTACACTGCAATACCTATTAATAATCCAGAAACACCAAAAGAGCAGATAAAAGTGAGCACTCCAAAATCCAATATATATAAATGATTATACCTTTATTAAACATCGTAAATGCAAACCACATATCACAAACAACATAAAATCATTTCAAATAAGACACACAAGGGGGTTGCCATGATACACAGCGTCCCACTCTCTACCCCTCAGGCACACAAATCAATACCAGCATCAGGTCAGCACAGCAAAATGCAAATAGCAAAGAATGACAGTATAAAGCAAACCTAGGCAACTATCAGGTATATCATATCTAAACCTGTAATATAAAGCATCCAACAGTGCAACCTGAGCCGGGAGAGAGAAAAAACACTCCAAAAGGAGGACATCATACCCTGGACAAAGGGTGACCATACAACACACAGAACGCAAACCGTGATCTACATACTGCGTACCTGCATCAGAGGACATTACAGGGAGGAAGTATAAGAGTAGAGGACTACAACTCCAAGCATGTCCAAGCTGTTACTATGGGATATCACAGGACAATTTAGAAAGGGAGTATGAGGAGATGACTACTACTCCCAGCATGTCCAGGCTGGTATTATGTGATATCAAAGGACATTACTAGGATGAGACATAAAAGGAGAGAACTACAACTCCCAACATGTCCAGGCCATTATTATGGGATATTAGAGGACAATTCAAATTATAGCAGAGGGAGTATGAGAGGAGAGGACTACAACTTCCAAGGTTTCTCAGACTCACCACTTCTCCACTGCTGAGCTCTGCCCCACCTGCATTGATACATAATGGTGACATCATCACAGGTCCTTACCACTTCTCCACTGCAGAGCTCTGCCACCGCCTGCACTGATCACATAACGGTGACATTATCACTAGGGAGGAGCGAATCGACTTTGATGGAATCCAAAGTCAATTTGTATAATACTTTGTTTGAATACTGTACGGAGCGAGCGTTCCGTACAGTATTAGAATGTATTGGCTCCTATGAGCCAAAGTTATTACTTTGCCAAGTCTTGTGAAACTTTGCGTAATAACTTCATAAATCATTTTCTACTGTAAAAAAAACATTTCCCAAACTCATCCCTAATCGTCACAGGTCCTTACCACTTCTCCTCTCCACTGCTGAGCTCTGCCCCTGCCTGCACGAGCCGCTGTATAATAACTGTTGATTGTGTTTCTTTTTTTTAGTAGGAATATAAATAACTACGTAAACTACGTCCAACATGAAAACTAGTCAGAGCAAAGAAGGAAGGTTTGTTACTAAAACCATTCAAACTGTGGTAAGACAATATGTATGGTCACCTATGTCTCTTGCAAAGCTATTCTTTCATTCTATTTCAGTTCCAACTGATTTGAGAAGCTATGTCTCCGCGTCTTTTGTTGGCCTAGGAGAACATGTGGTATACAGAAAAAGCAATTAGTATTATTGGAGTGCTACCAGCAGGAATAGTTGGGTAGGTTATTGGGTGGGCTGCTGTTTCTAGATGGCTGTCCCTTCCCTAGAACAAAAACTGTTTGCAGATCATAGAGTCCTGCAAACTGTGCTTTGTCAGGAAGACAGCCACCGAGCACTAGCTAATGGGTAGAGTAGCACACATAAAGTGTAGGTGTTGCATCTCCAATGGACGCCAGTAAAATATTATGAAGATTCTCTCTGAAATCCATCAAGCTGCCTTCAAAATTGTGTCCAAAGGAACTTCTCTCACTGCATTTTTAACAGCTGTGAGGATCTTTTAGAAGAGGGGTTCTCAACAACCATGGTTTATGTATGTGGAACAGTGTGAGCTCCACAGTTCTGGGTGCCAAAGCCAAAGTTAAAATACATGCAAGTTTAATACCAGTGTCTCCCAAGGGAGTGTCATTGATTGTCATGTTACTGAGATATTTCTATAATGGTTCCACATCCCACGTAGAGGAGTATTTAGCCTGAATAGGCCGGGAAGCTACAACCCCTTCGAACCTTGTTATCGGTTCAGGGTGACAAGGTTTAAGGCTGAACCGAAAGCCTTGATGGGACCAGAAGCTATGCCTGAGTGAAATTTTTCTAATAAAAAAAATCCAATGCTGTTTTCATTTGTGAAGAATCTTCCAGAAAAGGTGTTTTAATACCATCTCTGAAACCCTGAAATGATTTGTTTATTTCGCTTCCTGATCAGTGTTTTAAGAGGTCCTTTGCCTGTCTAGAGAGGTGTGGAAAGGAGAACAACCAACCAGAGTTGCTAGCCACATTAACTGTGGGAGTTGTATCAAGAGGTCCTTTGACCTCTGAAAGCAGTGCACTTTCCCAGTGTAATCTAGGGGTCCCTGATAAACTTGCGGATCATCGAGTACCAAGGTTTGGATGTGCAGATTGGGTATAGCAATACCATCTGTAGGACCTTGTTCTCCAGATGTTCGCAAGAACTTAGAAGAAAAGAGACAGAGGAGGAAATGTGTATGGGTTCCTCACATATGTTCAAGGAAAAAAGAATGCATCCACCTTCCATGCCTCCTGTGAACATGTCCTCGCTACAAATTCCTTTGTCTGAGTTGAGGTTGCTGTCATGAACAGGTCTATCTTCCTTGTACCGAACTTTTAGTTTATTCATGTGAATAGATTGCATCTGAGAGCTACAGTCGAATTACAGAATAACTTTTTTCTCCTGACAAGGAGTCGGCCACCTCATTGGAGTATCTGGGAACATATTGAGTCCTTATGTCTAAATTGTGATATAAATCCCATGTTCAAATCTCTAGGCCTTCTACGCATGTCATTCTTAGGGATAGAGTCTCTTCCATCAGTATGTGTTCTACTGAAGTACTGTAATCAATTTCCACCACTTTTCTGTCGGTACCACCATGGTAAATATTTGGGTATCTATAAGGCTAGTTTCATGGTTTAAGATCATCGGTAGGCTGTTCTGGTTGGAGAACAGCCTGTCGGATTTCATCTTATCAGGCATAGCCGGATACTGCCCTTACCCACTGGAGCCCATTGACTATAATGGGACCCAATGGGGATCCATCCAGCATTAATGCTGATATTTGGAGATGTTTTGGTCCATCCAAATCCTGGCACTAATGCCAGAAACAGGCCAGTCCCATTATAGTCAAAAGGGCCTGGCGGTACTCCGGCCTTTTCTGGCTATACAGGATACAATGAGCTCTAGTCAAGGGTTTCCTCTTCCGGATGATTTTAACGCTAGTGTGAGACTAGCCTCAGAAAACAGGTCTGGTACTTTGTGGGAGATAGAACAGACTTTTTTATATTTACACAAAATCTTGCTTCTGCACACAGATGTAGGATTTTGTCTATTTGGAATAGTAATACGCCTAGGTTGAAATTGAAAACTTGGAGATCTTCTAGATAAATCATGCACAATATTCCTGATGTTCTGAGATTAGGACCTTCATAACCCGATTGAAGGTGTAGGGGCATTGGAGAGGGCAAGCACCATGACGTTCCAATGATAGATGTCCTCCTTCCATTTGAATTGGAGTAGACATCTGTGTTTTTGAGCTATACGTATAGCGTGGATGGCATCTTTGATGTTATCTTTATGAAGGACTTGTTTTCTTGTAGGAGATAACATAAATCTGTGATACATGCATGTGATACATAAATCATGCAGGATATCTTGGTTTTCAAGAATTTGTTTAACACCTTCACATTTACAACTGGACCATCTGATTTTGTGAGTGGAAAGATGGGACTTATCCAGCCCTTTTGTGTCCCATCCATTTTGGAAATTTTCCCTTCAACAAGGGTAGGTTCCAAAATGGCATCTAGTGACTAACTTGTTGTGAAGGACACGGATGTTTTTGAAAGGGAAAAGAGATTAGTGGCAGTATGAGGCTGTTTTTTATCATGTTCATGACCCAACGGTCCGTATGTTTCCCATAAGGCTATGTATGAATAAAAATGGATGGAAACTTTGATGCTTACCTAGTTAGGTCTTCTTGTAGGAATAGCACTTTGTGGAAGGTCCTTTCTTGGAAGTGTATAGGTCATAGTAGTATCTTTTGGATTGTGCCTGATTCTATCGGTCTGCCCCTGGGACCTAAGTGAGAGACCCTCAGCTGGCTAGTCCATGCGTGCCCAGTATTTCATTTTTACTTCTTGAATGAATTCTGAACTGAACAGATTACTGTTCTCCAGATTAGGAAATTCGTTAGATTTTGAGGCTAAATCTGCCATACTTGCTTACGTGAGCCAGAGTGCTCATCTGACATTAGTAATGTAATTAAAGGATTGTTCCTATAGTGAGGAGAACTCTACTAATTGCTTTAAGAAGAGCCCGTTTAGATGAGAGTAGGGTCTGCACATTTTGTGAGCAGAAGCCTCACCCTCCTGCTCTGCTTTAATTAACATAAACATTAATGGCCCCACTGCGTCTGCTACCTTAATCTGCACACTTTGAAGGTTTGGTCAGTGGTTGTCAAGAGGAAAGCTGTTCCTGCTATAGATAATATGTCAGGACCAATTAGGGCCTGTATATTAGGTGTCCCGAATAAATTTCCTGAGAACTAGGTTGTCCTCTTTTACTAGGGAGGAACTAGGCAAGCTAGGTTAACTATTTTAACTCAGAAAACTCAGAGATGGACCATGTGTTTGCAAATAATTTAGGAGGGGGAGTTCTTCCTGCAAGACCAACTCTCTGCATCTGTAATTCGCTCAATTTTCCTCTTTCTGAGGAGGCGGTAGAGCAGGTTACAGGTTAAGAATTCCAGTCTACTTACAACTGAGAGTCACAGCAATCCTGCTGAGAAAAGTTTTGTCAGGCAAATGCCTCAATTCCACTGTTCTCAAACAAGCTTTATTTGTAGTTGACAAAAGTGCGTTTATTTTCCAAAACATACCCTCATGTGACCTATTCATGGTGTGGGTCGACAAGTGCAAGAAGTCATATTAAGGAGCCCCAGAATCACTAGGAGCCCTCTTTCTCTTTTTAAATATGAATTACTCCTGAAAGTGATTGAAGTGGAGGAAGAGGAGTGTTCCCTAACATGCCTTGGGGTCTCCTTCTGTGTTTGTGGGGGTGTCCCCACCATCACTGATGCTGCCAAAGAGCAAGTGTCCTGCTCTATTGCCGCAGGAGGAAATCCTGAGGAAATATCCCACTCTTGTGAGACTTCCTTTCGCAAGATTTCGCACTTCCGACTACAAAATGGAGGTGACTGCTGGCACCCATTAGCTGGTTCTAAGTGGCTAACTCTTGACGAACAAAGTCCCCGCCACCATGGCCCCCCACCCTTCCATGAGAATCATAGACTTCTTTGGTAATTTATAAATCCAGACCAGACAATTTTTTCACCCCAAAAAGAGGACATGACTGGGAAAAAGAAGGACGTATTGTCACCCTAAGTAAGCGCTTGGCAACCAAATAATATTAGCACATACTGTAATTGGCAGACTGGTGAAATAGGCAGGTCTGTCGCTACTCACGGCTGCACCATGTTTTGCATTCTGCAAATTGCGGATCTGCAAAACACGGATGCCACCCAGAACGGAACAGGCGGCCCATTATAGAAATGTCTATTCTTGCTCTATATTTTTTGTGGGGCCGCAGAACAGAACAACGGATGTGGGCAGCACATGCTGTGCTGTCTGCATCTTTTGCAGCCCCATTGAAATGAATGGGTCCACAGATGTGGAACCATTCATATGATCATGTGAATGAGCCCTTATGCCCTTATGTCAGTGAGGGCACTATAAAATGCATGATGTGTTCCCTTTAGGGGTACAGACACATGTTCAGGTTTCCAGATGCAGTTTTTGGAATCTAAACCAGGAGTGAATTAAAAAAAGAAAAGTCACATTCCTCAACCAGGAGTCTGCAAAAATACTTGTTCATGCCCTCATTTCCCGCCGAGACTACTGTAACATCTTCCTCTGTGACCTTCCATCTAGCAGTCTCACACCTCTCCAATATATCCTCAGCTCTGCTGCTCGAATAATCTACCTCTCACCCCTTACTCCTTTGCCTCTCCCCTCTGCCAATCCCTTCACTTGCTCCCCATTGCCCAGCAAATTCAATGTTAAAGGGAACCTGTCATCTCCGAAACACCCCCTGAACTAGAGTAAGAGATGTATAGTGTAAGTGATGCTGAATCCGAATATGTAAGTTTTATCTTCATACTCACTTCCATTCTGATGTTGTGCTCCCACAAACCTGCAGTAAAATGCACTGAGAGGACTCCGGTCTTCACTCACATAATGGAGAGGACTCAAAGAAGAGTCCTCTCAATGCATTTTACTGCTGGTTTGTGGGAGCACAGCGTCAGAATGGAAGTGAGTATGAAGATAAAACGTACATATTCAGATTCAGCATCACTTACACTATACACCGCTTACTCTAGTTCAGGGGGTGTTTCGGAGATGACAGGTTCCCTTTAAATACTAAAACATATATATAAAGTTGTCCACAACCTGTCCCCTCCATACATTTCTGAGCTGCTTACCTGATAGATCCCCACACGTGATCTCTGATCCTCACAAGACCTCCTTCTCTACTCTCCTTGTATCACCTATGTGCATCCCCCATACTCTGGAACCCTATATCCCAACATATCAGACTCACCAACCATGGAAACCTTCAAAAGAAACCAAAACCCACCTCTTCAGATAAGCCTACAGTAACCCTACTGCCACTATACTGCCATATGAACAGCTTCTACTCACACCTACTGTGTCCATCTCCCATTCCTTGTAGATTGTAAGCTTCTTTAGGCAGGGCCATCTCTTCCTCTGTACCACTTTGTAACTTATCTTTTTCATGCTTATTTTATTTATTTTATTTTAGATTATATACATGCACCACTTTTCATATGCACAGTGCCATGGAATTAATGGTGCTTTAATAATAATAATAATAATAATAATAATAATAATAATAATAATATATTATTATATCTTTCCTTTATACTTTCTCTCTCTTTATGATCCACTCCTGATTTTGGCTTCCAAAACTGCATCAGGGAACCTGACCATCTAGCCATACCCTAAGGGTCGGTACCAAGATAAAAACTTGCCTTATCCATAAATATCTGGAATTAATTTGCTGCCTCCACTAGGAGTCCCCATATGAATTTGATCCATAAATGCCACTGTTTTTGATCTGAGGTATAGATTTGCATTATTACATTTACAATATTGATCCAGAAAGTGTTTGCCTGGTTCCTCTCTATATATTTGAGCTCACCTTGTATATTATTTCATTATTTGATGCAGTTGGGATTTTAGAAATTTCTATATGCAGATCATTTTTGCTCTATTTTGTGCTAAGAAAACTAATAAAGTCTATAGATAATAAGGAAAAATGATATTTCAAACAATGTTGGGAGGTATGGGAGAGGTGGTGGTGCATGTGCACAGCCACTCCATTCATTCTCTATGGGACTATCGCAGATAGCAGAGCACTGCACATGAATACAACCTGTGAAAATTAACAAGATATCCCTAAAGGGATCTTGACAGTTTATTAACTTTGCCCGGAGTCTACCTTTAAGTCTAAAAGATGCTGTAAACTGCACAAATGGTCTTCTATCAATGTAAAAGGCAGAAAAAGACACTGTGTGTTAATATGCAGGTATAGTTGTCCATCTAGATGTGTCATGTGAATGAGTATAAAACACCCCCTGTCCATACTGCACATCATATTTTCCAGTGCAACCTCATACTGTACAACTGCAGTACCTCATACCTGCCACCAGGGGGAGCACACCGTACACGTGGAATGTACAGCCAATATGATGGACAGCAGGGAGAACCTACCACAGAGGTCGGTAGTCTCCCCTCCCCAGCCTGACCCCACCAATCACTGCAGCCCATCATGTTGACTCACCGTACTGTACAGTTACAGGCAATGAATTCTGTTGTATAAATCCGTGTCCAAGTATATAGAGGACTGCGCTGCCTCCGGCCCAGACAGGGGTGAGTTAACTTTTCCAGCATTGTAAGGGTGTATCCAAGCTGCTGTATACACTGTGGAGCAACATGTAGTCTGCTGTGCTTTATCCTCCTGTTGCTTTCCAAGTTTGCTTTGGATCCATAGCTGGGAGTAATAGATGATATAGAGGCAGAGCTGTGTATGGCACTGCATGTATACATGGTATACGACATGCTATGTACATGTATGTGCTGTGTCAGTGCAGGCTCTGAGCTCAGGCACGTACATGATGCCGGTAGTCACCTCCCTGTGATGTGTCCACTGATTACTCAGGAAACTTTCTGCAGCTGCTGTATCCACAGTGTCCAGGACTGGGGCCACAGGAGGGAAAATGTTTAGATGTATTTTTATGGTTTTATTTGTTTATAATGTACTTATTTCTAATGTATTTATTTATTATTTATTTATTCTGATTTTAATAAACATGGGCTATACAGGGCTGCCCATAAGTGACATAGTTGTTTGTCCCTAATATTTCTACCTGAGGTAAGTACATAGGTTGTTGGGAGGTTGGTGGTTGCAATATTATACTATACTACAATATAATACTTTAATCTATAATTTATTGAATTATATCTATTGCGTTATTATACTATACTGTACTATACTATACTACTATATACTAGCAATCTATATTTATTTGTCTAACTAATAGAAAACAGCAATTAAAGTAGCACAGTGATGTAGAGGAAAAAAAACAAAAAAATTAGCAAAAAATTAACAAAAAGAAAGGGAAGCGGGTGCACGCCTTAAGGGAGATAGAATCCAGATCCTCACCAGTCCATGAAAATCGCAAGGAAGGCAGCACTCCAATGAAAATTCAGGCTTTTATTCAGCCAGTGTTAGCAACATTTCAGCTTCTCAATGCTTGAAAATAACTTGTTTCCTGCACCATAACGGGGTTCTCCTTTTTATATTTCTTTTCTCTCTAGATCAGGTGTTGTAAAACTACAATTCCCACCATGCCCTGCTGTAGGCTGATAGTTGTAGGCCAGGCATGCTAAACCTGCGTCCCTCTAACTGTTGCAAAACTACAACCCCCAGCATGCCCTAATAGCTGTAGGCTGTCCAGGCATGCTGGGAGTTGTAGTTTTGCAACAGCTGGAGGGCTGCAGGTTGGGCATCTCTGATGTAGACAGTCTGGGCATGCTGGGAATTGTAGTTTTGTAACAGCTGGAGTGCCGCAGGTTGCTGATCCCTGCTGTAGATGGTCCCTCTTGGAGGTCTGGGATGGGTTGGGGTTTTACTATGTTTACATTTTGTGGAGAACCCCTATAAGGACAGTGTAGGAAGATGCCCCCCCACACAAATATTGTGCGACGGTGTCTATAACCATCTGCTTCTGAGAATGGCGTGTCTATATATCATACAGGAAACCATTCAGAGTGTATTTAGCTTACAGTGCACCGTCATTTTACCATAGAGCAGCCAGCCAGCACAAATGGTGGGATCAGCCTGTAGTCTGCTGTATATGGTGAGCGCCCAACTCCCTCAACAGATGAGAAGGATCGGGGTGAATTGAATATTTTTGCCCTATCCTATTGTTCTCCCAGGAGATAAGTCGGGCTTCTTCCTCTCTACCTGTTGACAACACATACTGTACGTGCTCGGCCAAACTGAACGATCATTTAGCCGACAGCTATTGAATGTGTATTTAGGATATGTTCACACATAGTCAATAAACTGTGATTTTGGGCTGGATTTGGGAGTGAAAAACCCACAGCATATTGCAGAACCAACCAATAAACCATTATTTATTTATTTTTGTTTATTTTTTAAAAAATTTTTTCTTCTTTTTTGTCACCCTAGGTGACTATAGAAAGCAAACATGAGATTCCCATTTCTATTCTATAATGGATTTTTATCCATTACAGAATTCAGTATATTCCAATGCAGTGCTGCCACCTGCAGGCCTGTGTTGGAATATACTAGTGATAGGCATGGGAGGCTCAAGCAGGCTCTGGCCTATCACTGCAAGGTAACAGCTTCCCCGATCTCAGCTGAGGGAAGCTGTTTCCGAAGCAGGAGCACCCGTCTCCTGCATTTTCACCACTCAGATGCTGTGGTCTGAGGCACTGATCACAGACTCTAGCCCTAGGCCTCTGTTTGAGCGAGCACCATACTTAAAATTATGACTTCTGCCGTAGATGTACAGCCCTGGTCGTCGAGGGGTCAAAGGGGATGTCTTAGGATAGACATTGGTAGCATGTATTGTGATATGTTGCCAAAATCCCGTCAGTGGGGATCTTACCACTATGACCCCCAATGATCACAGGAGCAATGTGGCATGTACTGGTCCTCTTAGTTTCCTGTTCGCTCTGCTCAACTCTTTCTTGACAGCCACGTGGACACCCATTGACTATAATGGACTATACGGCTTCCGAATGAAGTGGAGCAGCGCTGACAGGAGTGACATGACGCTTTTGGACCTCAATAAGTTGGACTTGGCATAACCTCATGGTATGACACCAATGTCACGAGATGGGATATTCCCACCTAAACATTTATGGTGTATCCACTGGTATGCCATAGTATCTGATATATGTAGGTTCTACCTTACAAACAATATCCGGATGTACTAAACCAGTGCCAGCACTGTATGTATACTATATCAATTTAACAGGAAAAAAGACATATGAAATCATCAAGGAATAAGCCCAAGTTTCCAATAAAAACTCTGTGCTCCACCTTTACAGAGACACCCATAAGATAGAAAGTCATACTTGGAGACCTTATCACCTTGTGATTGATCCGTGTAAGGCTTCTCAGGAACAATAGTTCAAAGTTCACACGGAACATATGACTCTCATATATCACATTGGGGAGTGGCACCCCATGGATGACTACCTGTCATAAGTGTGATGGGTTGAGAAACATTTACTTAAGGCTCCATTCACACGTCCTGTTTTTCTCTCCTGATTCGATCCTGATTTTTTCAGGACCCATTGAAATGAATGGATCCAGATCAGGATCGAATCAGGAAAGAAAAATAGGACGTGTGAATAGGGTATAAATGAAAGTTTCCAACAAAAAAGTAAAAATTGCACTATGCTAGTAAATCAAAGCTTAGTTCACTAGCCAAAGGTTCATGATCATATTTTGTTTAACTACAACTCTCAGCAAATGAACAGAGTACGCTGGGATTTGTAGTTTCACAACAGCTGTAGTGCAGAAGGTTCCTGACCCCTGCCCTAAAGCGTAATCTGTATGGAATAATACTCTAGCACCGTTGATATAGAGGTCTATAAAGATCTTTCCCTTGGTAATTCTTCATGGAAATGTACAAGTTAGGGCACATACGCATGACTGTTGCCTGTTTTGTGGTCCACAAAACACGGATACTGGCCACGGGGATTCCTCATTTTGCGGAGCAGAATAGCTGGCCCCTAATAGAACAGTGATATCCTTGTCTGCAATACAGACAATAGTAGGACTTGTTCTATTTTTTTAAGGAATGACCATGCGGACATACAGGCACGGAATGCACACTGAGTCATTTCCTTTTTTTTTTTTTTACAGCTCCATTGAAGTGAATGGTTCTGCATACGGGATGCAAAAAAAAAAAAAAAAAAGGGAACGGACATGGAACAAAAATATGTTCATGTGAATGAGCCCTAAGGATGAGTTCACACTACAGTTATTAGGTCAGTTATTTCTGTCAGATATTGTTAGCCAAAACCAGAAGCGGCTCTAAATACAGAACAGGTGCAGATCTTTCCCTTACACCTTATCTCTGAGTGGCTTCACTACTGGTTTTGGCTCACAATAAGGGCTCATAGACACGAATGGATGCGTCATCCGAAGTCGCTTCGTTCAATTCGGATTAATATTATTCATGAAGTTGCGCGTAACTTAATTGAATAACTTCGGTAGTTGACTTCTAAAGTGGAAAACCACTTTATAACTTGGAACCAAAGTACCAGTCAGAACAGAAGCTGACTTTGGTTCCAAGTTTTAAAGTGGTTTTCCACTTTAAAAATCAACTACTGAAGTTATTCAATGAAGTCTCCCGCAACTTTGCAAATAACTGATTTCGACTCCTCGGAGCCAGTACATTTTAATACTGTACTGAGACGAATCTCTGTACAGTATTATTCCAAAGTTTTCAACGAAGCGTCTTCGGATGTAGCATCCGAAGGTCGCATCGCTCATCACTAGTTTTAATATATGCAAATGAGCCTCTAAGAGCAACGGGTGCGTTGCCATTACACCTAGAGACTCTGCTGTCTCTGCGACTGCCACTCCCTCTACACTTTGATTGACAGGGCCAGGCAGTGAAAACGTGTTCACACCTGGCTCATTTGCATATATTAACCCCTTCCCAAACAGGGACTTTAAACATGCATGCTCGAGCGGGCACCATATAACATGTTTCATACAGCAGACACCCGTGGCTAAAGTCTCTGACCGATGCCATGGTCAAACGTTAACATGGCATCTGAATGCTCTTCAACCCGGAAGCGCGCACTTCCAGGTATGCTCCGGCTGCCCTGGCGGGGATTAAGGGTCAAGCTGCCGCACATTAGACCCTCTGGAGCCCCTGCCTGTGGCAGGGCTCCATAGGAATACATTGAAACTTTCATAAATTCCAATGCTAATGCATTGGAGTGTATGAGAGAAGCAATCTAATGATTGCTTGTATAAAATATTTTTTAAAAATGTTTTTAAAAGAAAACATTTAAAAAAAATATAAAAATTCTAATCACCCCATTTCCCCAAAATATAAATAAATAAACATAAACAATAACAAATGTAAACATAAACAAAACAAAAATACACATCATGGGTATTGCCGTGAGGAAAACACCCGTACTATTTAAAAATATTTTCCCATATGGCAAATGGTGAAATGGAAAAAAAGTCAAAATTTAAAAGTTAAAACATCATTTTTCCCAGCAAGGCGGGCACATATGAACATGGGACCAACACAGATGTCTTCAGCTGCAAAGTGCACATGTAACAGGTCAGCTGGTTTCATAGGTGAAATCAATATGGGAGAATGGTTTAACCCTTTTGTCGCTTTTTCCAGGTATAAAACTAGAGAAACCTGGCAGCCGGTGCAAGTAATACAAGCAGCATATTGCACTGCCTGATTTCTGGTGCATATTAACATATGCAGTAAACAAGAGGAAAGCTGAGGGAAAAGCATTAAGTCATGACTGGGCCTTGTACGTGAACCCTTTTACAAATAAACAAGGCCAAACTTGGCCATGTTCAAGGAATTTAAAGTAATTGGAGATCAGACTGTGAGACACATTGAAACGTTTTCACAATGCAGCCTCTTATATGTTTCCAGTATCCATACACCTCCATGTACTGTGAGCTCTTTAAAGCCACAGCCAAAAGCAGAGGGCCGGATTGTGGATGCACATTGCCGTGCCTATAACCGTAGCAGCCATAGCACTTGCTGAGGTTGAGGGAGGCCCAGTCAGGTGCAAGAACATTGTGCCTTTTAGTGGGGAATAACAATATGGTGGCTTTTAGCTATCATGTGGGGTTTCTGATATATTGTGCTATTATACATCCTTTTCTAGTGAAACAGGCTGACCTGCGAGGTGTGCTCATCAGGAGAAGCTAGCAGCCTTGGTCCCATCTGTGGCTTTATTTCTGAGAACACTGAACTAGGAGCAACAGGACCATTACTCCTACAGGCTCCGTTCTCCCTGCTGCACCCCCTGCACTTTGATTGCCAGTGTAAACGCCATGATGCCTGGCACTGACTTCTCCTAGTCTCCCGCCTTTACTGTTCGCTTCAGTACCCGGTGCAGGCTCGCCGGCAGTTCTCCTCTGTACTGCTCCTCAGGATGGTGATACAATTGAATACTGTGGTGAGAGCTGCAGTATTTTGTGTTGCACTATGGTATTCGGTTCTGCTGGGGCGGTATTTTATGCTGGGCTCCAATATCACAGGCCCCGTCTCCTTCTATTGTCCCTGCCTACTTGTATTGCTTTCCTTCTGTCAATATGGACCCACCTACATCATGGGTCCACTTTTTTTTCAGGGCCACTCTTTAAAGGGAACCTGTCATCAACTTTATGCTGACCGTACTGAGGGCAGTATAAAGTAGTGACAGAAATGCTGATTTCAGCGGTGTGTCTCTCTTGAGCTAAAAATGAGTGGTTGCCGAGAACCAGCATCATAATCATTGCAGCCCAGGCCTTGAAAAGAGTCAAATCTACCTGAGAAGAGTCATGGTTATTCCTAATCTTTTGCTCTCCCCGCCATCTACTGATGATTGTCAGTTCTCTCCTAGAGAGAAAGGGAGAAAACTAGGTAGAAGCCTGTCAGTCATCATCAGGTAGGCGGGGAGAGCAGGAATTCATGAATAACCATGACTCTTCTCATGAAGATTTGACTCTTTTCCAGGCCTAATCTGCCATGTTTGTGATGTTGGTTCTCGGCAACCACTTACTTTTAACTTATAAATGACAGACCGCTGAAATCAACTCACCTGTCTATACTTTATTCTGCTGTTAGTATGGGCTGCATAAAGGTGATGACAGGTTCCCTTTAAGTTCCCAGTCTACCCTTGATCACTATGACCTATCAAATGTCTGCTGAAGTGTAGTTTACTTTCCATATTTTGCACAGATCCGTATTTCCGGAGGTCAGGCTACATTGAATACAGTTTTCGCTCTCATTTCCTAATCGTTCATCTTTCACTAGCGACTGATGAATATTCATCCTGATTTGTCGGCTGCTCTTTGATCACTGAGAAGGCAATTTGCAAGGATTAGAGACGGAAAGCTCAGTATAGACTTCACGTATGGTTTACTTCAGGATGGCGCTGCTGTTTGTAGATGATAATTCATGTTCAAAGTCTCAGCTTTATAAGGTGTAATTGTAAAGCATTGGGGGTAGGTGATCTTCACAGAGCAGTTCCTGTGCTGAGGTCATTTCCAGAGGAACAGAGGATTAGTGATTTTTACACACCATGTGCATTTGGTGTCATTTACCACCGAGTTTGGTCATTTACCACTTTCTGGCAGAGATGTTGCCCATATGGGGTTTCCACTTCACTCATATCCTTAGAGAAGATGTAGTAGATCACACATTTCACAAACTGACCTGTGGCCAGAGTGGCATCCGGTGACAGTGCCAAGTTTAAATAGGTTTTCTGGGAATTAACCTAACCTCAGGATAGGTCATCGATATCTGATTGATCGAGATCCGACTCCTGGCACTCCCACTGACCGGCTGTTTGAAGGGGCCACAGCATTCGGACAAGCACAGAGACTTCTTCACAGTTTACCAAGCACAATGCCATCTGTTGTATGGCTTATACTTGCACTGGCTCCCATGTGTCTATCTTCTGGTCGATGGGTTGTTTACTTCCTTCCCGGCACAGGCATAATCATCTGCTCCACAGCCAATGACTGGTGTTCACAAGAGATATATCAATACAGAGTACAATAATTGGCTGTAGTGGAGCAGATGATCATGCCCGCGCGGGGAAGAATAAAACGATGGATCAGAAGGTGGGCATATGGGAGCCAGCGCACAGGACCAGAGCAGCAGGGAGTAGGTCAGTATGATTCTTTCCATTGCAGAAGCAGACTGTAAAAAGTTACTTATTCCCGAACAACCCCTTTAAGGCTGCCTTCCTGTTCTGTCTAGCAGTTGAGAGATAACTGCAGGCATGCCTGTAGTGAACTTCCTCCTCTGGTCTTCATTAGTGAGCATGTGCAGCACAGGTTCAGGCATTGTAACTAAGGGCTTTGGAGCAGACACAGGAGAGGTAAGAACTGATTCTCTATCACCACTAGAACATCCTGCTTATCACTGTTTATAGTATGAGGATAGGAGAGAACACGGGGAGGAATGAACTGATTGTCTATCATCACTAGAACACCCTGCTTATCCCTGATTATAGTATAAGGATAGGAGAGAACACAGGGAAGGTGAGAACTGATTATCTATCACCACTAGAACACCCTGCTAATCACTGTTTATCATATAAAGACAGGAAAAAACACAGGATAGGTGAGAACTGATTGTCTTTCACCACTAGAACACCCTGCTTATCACTGAGTATAGTATAAGGACTGCAGAGAACACAGGAAAGGTGGGAAGTGATTGTCTATCTCCACTAGAACACCCTGCGTATCACTGTGTCACTATACAGTTGGACACCAGCAGCATTGATTGGACAGAGTCAGACACACCCACTACTGGTAACACCTAGCAGTACCTTTACTGCAGACTGCTGGCAAGTTATTTGTAAACTTCTGGCAGGAATAATACAGGAATGGCACAACATAGTCATAAGAATAGATGCTCCAGAATTGTTATTACATGGGGAATGCAAGTAGTTACTAAAACTCCTCTTTAACGGGTGGTTTTACCTTCTTCAGGAACTGGGATTTGTAAGTATAAAAGATTGAACACTATCTATGTAACTGTGTAAGTTTGCATGGCTGTGTGCTTGATTTTATGTGTCTGTTTGCACTTCGTTTTGCTGAAACACCTGTATTCAATTATTTAGATGGTTTGTCCACATAATTTTGGACACATAATGTACATAAAACCCTTGCCATAAAGCTATGTAAGATAAGTATCTAGTCTGAAGTCACTTAGATTTGTAATCTTCCCTAATTGCATAGATTATATCTGACCTGTCAGGTTTGGAATAGTAGGAATGTTCCTAGTCCTGTATACATCTCCTCCGTCAGTCGTTACTTCATCACTTCTTTATTCTTTTTTTTGTTTTTCTAACACCCCAGAGAGAACTATGGCCAATTTTAAAGGACATGCACTACCAGGGAGCTTTTTCCTCATATTTGGCCTGTGGTGGTCAGTGAAGTACCCGCTGAAGTATGCCTGCAGGAAAAATAAGAAGATATGTTTCTTTGGGTCGAAAATTGGATTTCAGCGTGTGGAAATCATAGAAGGAGCGGTGAAGGCAATCTTTGCTTTAATAGGTGCGTACTTCTATTGTATTTCCTTTTCTAGGTTTGACCATTAATGTCAGGTTGACCAGATCCGAGACTTTCACAATGAAATCATTGTGTTGTCATGTGCCAAGAACGGAGTTTCATCCATTGTATGTTACCTGCGCAACTTTTTCACATGCCGGTCAGTCCCAGCGAGCAAAAGCACCGTGTGACATGTAAGGAAAGTTACAGAGAAGACCTGATTAAGAGTCAGGGTGCATTTTCCCATCCATGGGATTTCAGACATATATTGTACGCCTTCAACACAGATGGTTTCCTTTTAAATTTAGGTTTTACCCTTAGTTTTTTTCAGATCTTTTCTGTGATAATTGTTTCGGCATCTACTTTATATTTAATAAGGGTTCCATTAGTGTCAGTGTTGATATCCCAGCTTTTTAGCTCTATTTTTAATAGCACTCACATGGATTTCCTCCTGACTGTCCTCACTGCTGCGCTCCATTACTACATTTCACTTGTTCGTGCTATAACAGAGTTTGACAAAATGATTATACTTTCCACAATCACAAAAAATATTTAAAAGCAGCACCAATGTCCCTTATAGTTACCCATCAGGAATGCAACAGTCCCTCCCGCTAATGGATCCACATTCAGTCATTTCTTTTCTAAAGTATACTTTCCACAATATCTGCACGGTTAAAGGGGTCAGCTCTGAACCCAGACATATCCTCGTTTTCACCCAGGCCCTTGCCCTATGCTGAATTGTGTAGGGCATAGAATTTTTCTTGGAGTTCCGATGACGTACCAGGCTCTCCATGGGAATGCTAGGCGGAGGCTTCTGCCCAGCAGTGAGCCCAGTGACGTCACTGGCACTACTGGGAGGGCTTTAGCACTACCCTAGCCTGTAAAATGGCTAGGGCAGTGCTAAAGCCCAACCATTAGTGCCGGTGACGTCACCAGGAACACTGCTAGGCGGAAGCCTCTGTATAGCAGTGTAAAAATGAGAACAAATAGGACAAGGGAGAGCATCGGGGCATGAAATGCTCAAATCAGAGGAGCTGGAGGGGTGAAAATGGGGGTATGTCCGGGTTCAGTTCTTTAACTTGAGTGGGACAGTTGCACATATAGTATAATCTGGCTTCTCTGTCTGCTAAGTGAACTGCACCAATGGTCTAGCTGGTGGTCTTGGAATTTGACCCTTCTGTCCACCTGCCAAACTCCTGTTTATAAACTTTATTAACATTAGCATTTATCAACACACATGGCATCAGGCAAATAATGTTAAACTGGATCCAGATCTAGCACAGTGAAGAGTATTGTCTACCTCCTTGGTAATCTAGGGCATTGAAGGTCTAAATGTCTGCATCCCTGATGGTCTAGGGCAGGGGTGGCCAACCTGTGGCTCTTGAGCCACATGCGGCTCTTTGCCTCTTCAAGTGCGGCTCTTCAGGTGGAGCTGGGAAGCAGCCAGGCTGGCTCACTCTCCACCCCATGCTCAGATCTCCTTTCCTGATCGGGCACCGTTGCTACTCTGCAGCTCCAGTTCACTCTCCACTACTTCCTGATGCACATGCACACAGTGTCAGAACGTAGTAAGTGGAGAAGCACACTATGATCTGATGTTGTGCGCATCAGGTCACAGTGAAGAGCGTGTCCGACCTGGTGCCTACTCACAGGGGACACACACGGGGACACACATGGATGGCGACAATTGAGGTCCCCAAGTCTCTATGTGATTGGTGCAGTAGTGCACGTGTGACCTGCTCCGTTCACTTGTAGGGGACTGTCAGAGGTAGAGCGGAGTGCTTTCTCCTTCAGTCCCATAGAGGAGAGTGAAGCGGTGGTCACAGTCATCACAGTAATCAGACACTTTTCCGATCCGGTGGATAGGGAATAAGTTTTCTTTCTGCTGCATACCTGGGGTCCAGTTGTTACTCACCTCTCCATGCTTCAGCGTCCTGACTGTAACTTGCTGTCTCCACTTGAACAGACCATATTGACGAGTGCAGGGAGGGGATACAGAGAACTGTGCAGATGTAACTCTAAGGCTTTAAGAGCACTGCTTCTGATTAAAATATGAAAATATTTATTCTGCATGGTGAACGCCATAATGGAAAAAAATCAAAATGGTCAGATTGACATTTTTTGGTCACCTTGCCCCTAAATAAAATTGAATAAAAAAAATCAAAAAGTTATCTGTACCCTAAAATGGCACCAATAAAATGAAATTAGAAATAAAATAATTACTACTAAACTACAGTTAAAGCAAGTCCTCTCATATAGATGGAAATATTAAAAAAAGTTTAGGGGGGGGGGGCAGAATATGGTGACGCGTTTTTTCACATTTTTTAATTAAAGTAGTCAAGCATTAAATACTATATAAATATGGTATCCCAGTAAGGGCATGTTCACACATCAGTTATTTCATCAGTTATTTCCATCAGTTATTGTGAGCCAAAACCAGAAGTGGAGGCTCCACAGACATAAGGTATAATGAAAAGATCTGCACTTGTTCTGTGTTTTTGACTTGCACCTGGTTTTGGCTCACAATAACTGATGGAAATAACTGATCAAAAAACTGAAGTGTGAACAAGGCCTTATTGTGCTGACCTACAGAATAAAGGTAACATGTCAGTTTTAGAGCATATTGCACACTGTGAAAATAAACCCTTAAAACAGCGGCGGAATTGCAGGAATATTGCAGCTTTATGGTGCATGTTGTAATTCTCTTTGCATGGACCACCCAGAGTCAAAAATTGAACATGTAAAGTGGCCTGTTGAGTAGAATCTCGCAGTCTCCAGTCCGGATGGTGTCTGTTCCTCACTCCGACAGTACCCGGATGGGAGAATCGCTCGTCTGAATTAGCACTTATACGTCTCATTCCTTCGTCTTTGAATTTGCCATTTTGCTCGTATGAAGCTACTACTTTCTATCAGCTGTCTGAGGCCTAATCCTTGTCTCTTTCAGGAATGTTAGCAGAACAGTTTGTGCCAGACGGGCCTCATCTCCGATTATACAACCACGAAGAGAAGCAGTGGAGCCACCTGATGAACTGGCAGCACTCCACCATGTACTTCTTCTACGGCATCTCAGGTGTGGTGGATATCATCACTCACACCACCAAAGCCGTGCCTGTAGCTATGGACAGACTGATGCTTGCCATTGCCGTCTTCGTGGAAGGTATTTATGGCTTTTATATCTGTATGATATTTGGTCCATATTTGTTCCAAATCTACACTAAGGTTAATGAAATGTTATTTCAGGTTTCCTGTTTTATTACCACGTTCACGGCAGACAGGAGCTAGACATGCACATTCACCTACTCCTTTTGTTTGCCGTTTTTGGGGGAGCTCTGTGCATTTTCCTGGAGGTCTTCTTTCGGGGTAATATTATACTTGAACTGTTCAGGTCAAGCCTGTGTATCCTACAAGGCAGCTGGTTCTGGCAGGTGGGTGAAGATTCTGAAGTTCTGACATAATGCATTGTATCTACAATGTACCGCTTCATCTATTAGTATAAATGTAAGCACTTATACGGTGCTATTATATATAATAGCAGTTGTGGAGCATTTGCAATTTACCGCTAATTGCCATGCTACATCTGCATTTGCAACTTTGCATTTGAAACAATGGCAAATTTGCATGCAGTCCCACGGCTGCTAATGCACATGTAATAGCACCCAACGGGGTTATGGCGTCAGAATCATTTCTGTGATCAGCTGATTTCCGCATTTACAGTTCTGACGTGTGAATGGCTGTCAATGTAATACATAGATGGCTCAAGTCTGCCATAACAGGAGCTGCTCTTACAGAGTGGCACTGGCTCTCCACTTTGGTCCCAACCATGGCACCCACACCCCTCTATCATGTACATATAACCTGAATACAAAATACTGCCCCAATAGAACCAAATACCGCAGTACAGAACCAATTACTACAGTGCAGTACCACATCCTGCCCCAGCAGAACCAAATACCACAGTGCAGCACAACATCCTGCCCCAGCAGAACCAAATACCACAGTGCAGCACAACATCCTGCCCCAGCAGAACCAAATACTGCAGTGCAGCACAACATCCTGCCCTAGCAGAACCAAATACTACAGGGTAGCACAACATCCTGCCCCAGCAGAACCAAATACCGCAGTGCAGCACAACATCCTGCCCCAGCAGAACCAAATACCACAGTGCAGCACAAGATCCTGCCCCAGCAGAACCAAATACCACAGTGCAGCACAACATCCTGCCCCAGCAGAACCAAATACCACAGTGCAGCACAACATCCTGCCCCAGCAGAACCAAATACCACAGTGCAGCACAATATACTGCCCCAGCAAAACCAAATACCACAGTGCAGCACATTACACTGCCCCAGCAGAAGCAAATACCAAAAACCAAAGTAGAAGCTGCTGGCCAGCACCAGCTGCCATCTTCTATCTTCCTCCTCTTTCAGTTGTCTATAATTAAGATACGTAGAATGGAGGTGAGACGTGGGCCAAGTACCAAGCCAGCCTTACCAACAGCATGCCACCTGCCCTTTCAGTGCAAATAACCATTCGAAAGAAAACTGCACTACATACCTATTACATCCAGTGACATCTCCTCTAATATATGCATCCTGTTTGTTCATCTTCTCCATTCTGCCCTATCTATTCTTTCAGCTATGTGTTCTCTGCAGTGTTTGTCACACAGACATTTTAGATTCCTCCCTTTTCCATCATCCATCTCATCTTCTCAACACAAACTGCCCATCCTGGTGCCACCCCCCATACTGTGCTGCTGTGCTCCCCAATGCCCCCTGATACTATACTGCAGAAAAAATATTGCTCTCCTATAATGACGCTAGTAGTCATAATGTCCCAGTAATAGTAATAATTTCCTTAGGGTGCATCCAGAGTTAATAATGCCCCCTTATAGTGCCTACAGCAATAATAATGCCCCTGGTAATAAAAATGCCTCTATAAAACCCCTAGTATCAATAATGCCCCCCTATAATGCTTCCAGCAATAATGTTCCCCTTCACCCCCCCCTACTATAAACATCCCAGTATTAAAAATGCCCCCTTAATGCCTCTAATACTTCTGTAGTACAGGGTATGGCGTCCAAGTGGTCAAGTAAAAAAATGTAATACTTACCTGAGTCCAATTCATCTGTGGTGCAGAGCACAGGCCTCTTCTGGCCTGAAACCTGAGGCACCTGCATCCCGAAACAATGACATCAATGCTTAGCAACCGCCTGGATCTTTTTTAGTCCTGTGGCATCAAAGTCCCGCTGCAGCTTTCCATTGTATCACTGTCCTTAAGCCGACAATACAGTTAAATTCAGGAGTCAGGTACCTGATGTTGTCAGCATTAATTATCACTGGGGATGTCAGATTGTTATGTATCCAGCTGTGAGGAAGTCTCATGTGTCCCCTTGGGCATTACCCCTCTGGGAAACTTCTTGGTAGGGGTCTATGACCAGTCCACCCCTGCTGATAGGGCCAATGATTTGTACACAGGAATAGGCTAATATGTGTGTGCCTAACCATGTACATCTCAAATTGTAGAGCTCTGCCGCCCTCATGTGGTCAAAATAGAATTTGTAATAACCATTATAAAAACTATATGTGACTTGATGAGTCTTGCAGAAAAGCTAGTTCTTATTTATTTCACGACTGAGTTTAAAACCTCTTAATGTAGAGCTCCATCTTTAAGGAAGGTTTTATGATCACACACTGCACTAGGTTTTTCATCCACGTTCCCTGCTGATAGGTTCACGTTCTTACACTGCATCAATGTAAAGTGTTTATTTCCTACATAGTATTCTTTAAAAGGGTTTTCCAGAATTTTCCTCTGGATAGGTCATCAGTGTGTGATTGGTGGGGGGCCGACACCTGGGACCCCCGCCAATCTGCTGTTTTGAGAAGGCAGTGGTGCTCCTGTGAGCGCCCGGGGCCTTCTCACAGCTTACCAAGTGAGCCATACACTGGATATTGGCTGTACTAGGTATTGCAGCTCAGCCCCATTCACTTGAATGGGACTGAGCTGATCCTAGGCCACGTGATACATGAACATGTTGTCACTCAGCCTACAAAAAGGAGAGATAAGGCCACAACGCTTACAGGAGCACTGCTGCCTTCTCAAACAGCTGGCCAGCGGGGGTTCCAGGCGTCAGACCCCCACCGATCAGAAGAAAATCTCGGAAAACCCCTTTAAACATCAGCACTATGTGAGTAAAGGATTATGGCTATGTGGTGACATGCAGGGTGCAACAACAGGATTATTTTATGCTGAAATAACAAAGTACTTTTTGAACTCCTTGCAGATTGGATTTGTGTTGTTTCCTCCTGGAGGTGGACCCGAGTGGAACCAGAATGATCATGGAAACATCATGTTCATTACAATGTGCTACTGTTGGCACTACGCTTTTGCACTCCTGATTGTTGGTGTGAATTATGGCGTTGTAACATGGTAAGTAGCATTGTCTTACACTTGGCTTGTATATTTAGAAGGAATATAAGACTCACTGCATCACAATTCTAGAGCAAAGAAATGTATGTTTGCCAGATTTCTGATGGTAAAGCAGAACTGCAGGATTCATTTGGAGTTTGCAGTATGGACATCCCCCCCTACGTCTATCTAAGTTCCATTCAGCAGAACCAGAAGGGTCTGGATGTGATGCGACTGCCATAGAAACTACAGGGAAATTTCCCGGTGGGCCAATGCCCAGGGGGCCGTTGGAGCAGCCCTCACTGCCATGGACAGTACATAACGATCTGATGCCCTCAGCATTAATTAATGCTAGGAGCATCAGGTACTTATACACCTGGACAGTGGACGCAATATTGTGGTGAAGGTGACATTATTTTAGGGTGCACTGTGATATCCTGCTATTGCAGTATTTTGTGCTACACTGTGCAATTTGGTTCTTCTGGGGCGGTATTTTGTGCTGCACTACAGTAGTGCAGGCCCCGCCTGCTTCTTTAGTCCCTGCCTACTTGTGTTGCTCCGCCTTCAGTCAATTTGCATCCGCTTACAACATGGAGCCAATTTTAGGTTTATTTCCAGGGCCACTTTAACTTCCTAGTCCAACCATGAATGTGGCCAGAACGTAGCCATGCCATGATGACAGGGCCCCGTCCATAGATGTAGCAGAGCTGAAATTAACTGGTTGAGTGCACCATGTTAACCTGTGGATATGGGATAACTTCAGCCAACTGGACTACCCCTTTAAGGTTGATGTTAGGTCCATGTTAGGGTGCATTCACATTACCGTTTAGCTTTCCATTCTTCCGATCCATCAGAAGAAGAGAAAAAAAATACGATCCTGTAAAAAAAAACGGATGCATCAGTTATGCATAGGATTGCATAGGATCCATTTTTTTACAGGTTACTGTAAAAAACAGATCCTGTTGCATCAGTTGTCATCCGTTTGAGCCATTTCCGTCTGTGATCCGTTTTTTTAGATGAAAAAAAAGTACTGCATACAGGACTTATTTCTGTCTAAAAAAACGGAAATGGTTCAAACGGATGACAACTGATGCAACAGGATCCGTTTTTTTACAGGATCCTGTTTTGTTTTTTTTCTCTCTCTCTTCTTCTGACAGATAAGAAGAATGGAAAGCTAAATGGTGATGTGACTGCACCCTTAGTGTTATTGCTGTTTTCAAGATCCAAAAACAGAAGTGTAAGGGCAATGAGTTTGTGTCCAGAAGTGTTTGTAGGACTGGAGACATCCTGCGTAATAAAAAATGCAGTAGTCCATAAAACCAATTATTAGCCACCTCGCTGCGTCATTTGTGCCAGAGCTGTCCCATATCTGTACTGATCAGTGCTCAGCACTGGAGACTGATGATCAGAGATGCTTGTATTTTACCATCTACATATTTCTTCTTTCCAGGGTGGTGAACACAAAGTTGAAGTCTGCACAGCCCATGGAGATGGAATTACTAAAGTCACGGCAGAGAGATCAAGACTCCGAGGATGATATATAGTAACTGCTGCTGTTCGCCCGAAGAAGCCTTACTGTTGTTGAAGAATTTCAGACCATATCCCATGTACTGTATAAGACTATAGGTCCATAGGTCTCATGCTATATAAAGTGACTAAGTTGAGCGAACGTGCTCGTAACGAGCACTGTACTGCTCAGATCCCGTGCGCTCGCATGGGCGCAGGCATCCGGATCCGTTGGGTGAGGAGGATGGATCCGGATGGCTGCGCCCATGCGAGGGCAGGAGATCCGAGCAGTACAGTGCTCGTTACGAGCACGTTCGCTCAACTCTAAAAGTGACCAAATATGTACTGTCCACCTTCATCTCCCCATATCTTTCATTTCATGGTAGGGAAGTATCCGTCACCTATTTTTTCATATCTGTCAGGCGGAGTGTTTTCTGTTCTTTAGAGCTCATGCACATGGACATATATAAGGGCTTCATTTTGTACAGAACCATAAAAGTGCTGCCATAGAGATGCATGGGGCCTCTTATGTACCACTATATACTTCCGATTTCACACAGAGGCTTATGGATTTTTTTCAGTTGGATTCCATACATTGCGTCTAAAGAATACGTTTATATGTAGGGCACCCAATGGAGCCCTTGTGGCCAGGGGTACACCACCAATAAGGCCAGGTGAAGCGACCGCCTCAGGCAGCACCAGTTAGGGGCAAGAGGGGGACAGCCGAAGTGCCATGAGCTGAAGGGAAGGGGTTAAGTTAAGAAATTTGCATTGGGAAGGGGGGGACTGTTTCGGTTTTCGCTAAGGCAGCAGAAAGGCTAGGTGCACCCTGCTTGTGGCTGCACATGGAGGCCACTTACAGGCCCAGTGCTCTGTGCATGAGCCCAAAAAGAGTATACAAGTATTTTCATATGGCTATATTTGCACATCACTGGATGCCACATACCAGAACAGGAATATAGTGCCATATACAGCAACCAGTTCAGAACAGTACCAACTGCAATGCGGTTCACATGGTCTTGACCATGTTCTTTGACCTCATTCGCATACTAATCAAGTAAAAGTGTCTGATGCTGATAATTAAAATGTATCCAGTTGAAAAAAGCCAGACTTGACTGATGCCATCCCTGTTGAGTCTAAAGTTTACTGTATATTGTACACCCTGGCGCCTCATGCACACAGCAGTATGGCAGCGCATAGAGTCTCCTATAGCTCCATACTGTGAAGCCGCAGGGAATCCTTGTGCCACTGTACAGTAGTACATCAGGTGCCCTATGTACAGAGCTTGCCATTTTGAGGAGAAGAGATCCCCATATGAGCAAGCCAGGATTTTGAAGTAGAGGTACACTAAAGAGCCCCATCAGTACTACAGAATGCCCTTTACAGTCTGCCATTTCTCCAGCACTTGGAGATCAGAAACCATTTGGTGTTGGTCATTGTCAACCATGCCTGTGATTTAAACGTCCATGTTATTAAAGGGGTTTTCCAAGATTTTTAAATACCTGTCACAGAGCAGGGGGCTGTATAAAATACAGGAAAAATGACATCACTTCTTTCGTTTTGTGACTGCTGCAGCCAATCACTGGCCCAAGTGGTCATGAATGGCTTCTGAGCGCTCAGGGCAGTGGTTGGCAGCAGCAGTCACATAAATGGTGGATGTGACGTCAATGCTGTGGTACCAAGCAAGGCCCCGAGCGCAGTGCCGGAGTGGCGGGACATTTACAAGATGCCAACGGGTTTATTTCTTATTTGTATTACTCCCTGCATGATGGCAAGTTTAAAAAAAAAAAAAAAAAAAAACGCTTTAATACCGGGAAATCTCCTTGCTCCCATCCTCTGTGTAGTATGAGCCTTATTTTTGTAGCTTGATATTTATTTTATATGATTTTTACCTAGACTGGACCAGGACTTTTATAACATTTTAGTGAATTTTAAGGCGTCACCTTCCAGAGACATTCCTTCGGATAGCGGTGTATTTGTATTTCATGTAATTATCACAGTGTCATATATATATACTGTATCCTGCAGGACTGTAAATTGTATAGCTGTGTAGAGTGCATTAGATGAAAGGCTTCAGTCACATTATGTTGTTTGCACAGATGAAATAGGAGGGTGGTGGTTTTTTCATTTTATTTAATTTTTTTATCAGATTGTGGATGCTATCAATAAAAATACAAAACCCGAACCCTTGCTGAAACCCTCCACCCCCCTGTCATCTGAACTGGTGGTAACCCATGTCAATACTCTGATAATTGATGTATTTATCTGCCTGTATAACTGAGCAGTGGTCTGGTGCAATAGATTACTCAGCATTTGCACTCAATATGTTATTAAAGGAACACACTTTGAGAAATGGATAATGCTGTGTTATGTCTAGTGCAGGGTCTGAAGGAATGGAGCATGACATGATGATTCAGAAAATGCCAAAGATAAGAATTATACACTGCCCCTTCAGGCCCCACACGAGGTGTAACACATTGTATCAGGATGATCCCCTGAAAACAATATTTTTTGTATGTAAATATGATGTTCCCTGTGCAGTTGTGATAAGATTTGATGCTAGATATAAATAAGTGACACATGAAAGTGTTGATAGTAATTTCAGGGGTAACAGATCCACATATCATGTTCATATCCACAGATACATACTAAGGGCTCATGCACATGACCATATGAAAAAACGGATCCGCAAAAAATACGGATGATGTTCGTGTGCATTCCGTATTTTGTGGAACAGAACAGACCTATCCTTGTCCGTGATGCAGTCAATAATAGATCATGTTCTATTTTTTTGGCCGAACGGAAATACGGACATACGGAAACGGAATGCACACGGAGTACTTTCCGTTTTTTTGGCGACCCATTGAAATGAATGGTTCCGCATACGATCCGCAAAAAAAACCCGGAACGGACACGGAAAGAAAATGCGTTCGTGTGCATGAGCCCATACATTGTACAACATATCATGTTCATTCTGTTCATGGCACGCTAGCATTTCCTGTTAAAATGGATATGGATGGCCAATAACATTGTTTAGCTTGTACTCAATAGTACAGTATATTAAATATATATAATGTAAATTTATTCTAGCTATAACAAATGATAACATTTGCTTTAAGAATTGCTCTCAGGAACTGTTTCTTTCTTTGTTTACTTGTTTGTACCTAATAGGATACATTTTATTAATAAAAGATTCTGCAATATACTGTACAGACGTGAACGCCAATGTCTGTGCGTCCATGACAGAAAAAAGGGAAGCTCTGTGAACCATTTTTTTTTTAGATAAGAAGGTTATCCTGATTATTAAAGAGGTTGGCCACTTTCTGGCTACTTTTGACCAATGTGTAAATAAGATGACTATATGACACTTACCAATATAGCCTTTGCTGATTTTCTGTGCCTTTTGCGATATTTCATAAGCCATTACCCCTTGTTAGGCTAATGTTCGCATAGAAGACCTGTCCATAAGATGTCCTCTGATGGAGGATCATGTGACCAGGCAAAAATAACTTGAGACGAGCGTTGAGCGAACTTGTGTTTTCAAATTTGCATACAAGGTTTGTGTTATCTAAGAATTTTGTTATGGATTCCGCTACCACAGACCATAAGTTATGATCTGTGGTAGCGGAATCCGTAACGGAATTCTTAGATAACCCAAACCTTGTACGCCGAACTTGAAAACACAAGTTCACTCATCCCTACTCGAGACACGTCACTGATTCTTCTCCACTCAAATACACCACATATGCCCTCTGTACTTGCCCTGTTGGGAGTTTAGTGCAGGTATACTATATTTGAATGGAGGAGACCTGGTGATTTGCCTCGTCACATGACCCTCCATCAGCAGCCATTTTATGGACAGGACCTCTATGTGGACAGCATAAAAGACTTTGCCAACAAGGGAGAATACCTTATGAAGGCAGTAAGTGCCATATAGTCATCTTACAAACACATTGGTCAGCAGTAGCCAGAAAGTGGCCAACCACTTTAACATTTTGTCCTGTTATTAAATGTGTTGTCCAGTGGAGAAATGATAACCAAATCATCCTTTCATGCCATACATTTTCACAGGATTATAATTGGACCTTGGTGTATGGTGATATAAAGTCAGGGGTGTGACCATGGGGTGTAAATCCACCACAAGCACGTGCAGTGCGAGAAAGAGACTTCCAGGCATGAAGTACTAGTATTTTGGTCTTCTCCTGCCTTTTCATTCCCTTGGTCTTCCCTTGATAATGGGGAGTTCAATGAGAGTTGAAAACAGATCACTGGGAAGTGATCTGTTTTCAACTCTCATTGAACTCCCCATTATCCACAGTGATTAGTGGACATGGCACTATAGCAGCTGCCACACTTAAAGGGATTCTCCTGGAATTAAGAAAATTAAAATACTTAAATATTGCTTTCTAATAAATGTATTCCCAAATAACTTTCATTAGTTATAGTGGTTTGTTTTGTCTGGGGAGCAATCATTAGGAGAAATGGCCACCATCCCATTAGCTCACACAAAACCTGTCCTAATTACACAGGAGGACAAGTTACTTTACAACACTGAGGTAAAGAGCTGCCTCATCCTCCTCTCTGCTCTGCTTGTCATGGATTATCATCCTGAAGACCCTCTATCCATGCCTTCCTTTGCATTATAGGTAGGCTTGAGTGAATTGACCTCCGGATCATAGATCCAAAGTCCATTTGTTCAAATACTTGGGTGTTAACAGTGTTTCCATACAACATTAAGATGTATTGACTCCGTGGAGCCAAAGTTTGTCTTGCCTGACACTTCTGGAAATTACTACAGTATTCATATTGTTCAGGCGTCTTTATAAACAATTTAAAATAGGAATCCGAAGTTGTCTTTTGTACTAGATGGTACCTCGATACCAAAGCCCACTTCGGATTTCTGATTAATTGTTTTTAAAGACGCAGATAGGAATACAGTAGTAAATCGCAGAAGTCTTGGGGATTGCCCAAAGAAGACTTTGGGCAAAACGAACTTTGGTTCCACGGATCCAATACATTTTAATGCTGTACGGAAGCAGCAATAACACCGAAGTATTTCAACAAATCGACTTCAGATCTATGATCTGAAGGTTGATTCACTCTACCTAACTATAAGCATAGAAAATGTTTATCCAAGCCGAGAAGGCCCGGTCATTTTTTCAGGTTTGTTGAGCTGTCTTGAAGCAGTTCTTACATGTCTTTACATACAACCATGGGAAGAGTTAGGGATATGTAAGTCCTCCTTGAATGGAAGAGGGCATTAAAAAACTGTATTAACCATCAGCCAGGGTATCAGCACTTGGATCCCCCCTCCAATCAAAAATTTTGACTTTAAACTATTTTAGTCCCCAAAGTGACAGTACTGAGAAACTACTATTCCGTCCATCTCTCTCTCTTTAATCCTGCCGAGGGTCTGATTTAAGTTCACCGTTTGCCCTATGGTTAAAGTATTCTTGGTCTTTTCGCAATGAGCATAATGGAGGAAGATTTAGGAAGATTGAACTGTTGAATACTTTTACAGTGATGTTAAAAAGTCATAGATTATGGTGCATGCCATACTCATTTATTACTTACTCACTTATATAGCGCTAACATATTCCGCAACGCTTTACAGACATTGTCGTCACTCACTGTCCCCACTGGGGCTCACAGTCTAAGTTCCCTATCAGTATGTCTTTGGAGTGTTGGAGGAAACCGGAGTATACGGAAGAAACCCACGAAAACACGGGGAGAACATACAAATGCCATGCGGATTTTGTGTTTGGTCTTGCGCCATAATCTGCAACTTTTTAAGATTCTTTCGAGTGGTTTGAAAAGGGGAGGGTCTTAGAGAGCAGAACCTCTGAAGCCCCGGAACTAATAAAGAACAACAGAGCAGGAAGCAGATCACTCAGTCCACTGTGTTCTTAAACTATAAAACTCTAGAGAGCATGATGCAAACCTAACTGATAATACGCTATCACAGCCTGCAATTTTATGAGATTAAAGTCCACAAATTTCCAGAATTATTGTACATTTAACCTGACATCTATGCTTTAGAAAGATCGGAGGTCATTGGGCACCTGTAGTTACTGTAATAGCGCTGCGTAGTGGGAAACATTTTACAGGCAATTGATTTCTGATTTTGGATTAGTAACTGATTCTCTTTCTTACGACATTATATTAGTAAGTTATATTTAATTTATATTAAACATCACCAAACCTACAGGAGAATACAGCATTACATACCTATTACATCCAGTGGTTGCTCATCTGATTGTAGAGCTGTTTTTCCTTCTCTCTTCCATTCGGCCCAGGCTGCCATAACAATCTCGTCTCTGCAGAGCTTTCCACACAGACGTCTTACATTCTTCACTTTTCACATCATCTTCCCCACCTTCTCAATACAAACTCTTCATCCTGGTTCCCCAACAGTGTCATCCTGGTGCAACCCCCAAAACTGTGCCAGCGTTTCTTTCCAACGCCCCTGAATACTATACTGCAGAAATAATAGTGCCATATAGATAGATACTAGTACTGAAAATACTAGTACCTTGCAGATAGTGCCCCCTCTTTAATTTTTGCCACACAGTGCCCTCAGAAATAATTGTGTTCAGAAAATAGTAAAAGCAATAGCACCACAAAGTGTACCATAAAACGAATTGGACCATGTTGATACTGTGCCAGGGTACCCCATAGTAATAGTGCTTCCAAAAGTCCCAACAATAGTAGTGTCTTTCCCAAAGTGCTCTCATTAGTAATAGTGTTCATAATAATGATAATGCTCCCCTAGATTGTCTGGCATTAGCAGTAATACCCTCCAGTGTGTCTAATAATAATGCCCTGTGTAGTTCCTTCAGCAGTAATAATGCCCACATACCGTAGTGTCCATAATAATATATATAATAGTCCCCCAGTATTAATAAAGCCCATATAGTGCCCCCAGTAATAATGCTACCTGTAATAATGCTCCCTATAGTGCCCCCAGTAGTATTAAAGCCACTATAGTGCTCTCAGGAGCAATAAACCCACCATAGTGCCCAATATTAGTAATAAAGCCCCATAATAACCCCAGTAGTAATGATGTTGCAGTAGTAATAAAGCCCCATAGTGTCTCACAGTGGTAATGTCCCCTATAGTGCCCTACTCTTAATGCTGCCACCTATAGTGCCCCCAGTAGTAAGAAAGCTCCAATAGTGCCCTCAGTATTGATAAACCCAACATAGTTCCCCCATTAGTGATAAAGTTGTAGCAGTGTCCCCCATTAGTAATAACTGCCCCCAGTAGTATGCCTTTCTTAAATAGCAAAAGAAAAAAAAATACCTGACTCTCATACCATGCTGGTCTCTGTGATGCAGTAAAGGCCACAGGCCTCTTCTGAGTTGCATTAGTCCCAGCTCAGGTGGTCCTGATGACATCACTGCACTGCCTGCACCACTGATACGTCTGCTCAAAAGCTTTAGCTTAGTGGCCTGTGACCTACGAGAGTTAGCAGGGGCTTAAGTCGCCTACTGCAGTATTCAACTAGTATTTCAGTATGCTAGGGCAGTCTTGGATTGTTTTTTTAATTTTTGACACGCCCCCTAGAGTACGTGTAATGCAAGTTGAGAAAAGCTATGCTACAATCTGGAACACCCACTACCAAAGAATGTGTAGCACTCTCATCATTAGAGAATATCGGGTTGTATTCTGTTTTTATGATTATTGCCTTTTTGACAGATAAGAAATCCATGTGGTTTAAACATTAGCCTAACAGTACGTGAACTCATACAGGACGTATTTATATCTGCTCATTGTGCCACTTCCCCAATATGCAGTGCATGTACCGCTGTTTGTGCACTTTATTTAAGATCATAGCCTGTGCGGTGTGTGCCGGTGTCATCACGTACCTTGTCTGGTTTTTAATTGAAGAGTTCTATCACGGTATGTATGGCTGACCTTCATATTTATCTATTGATTGATTGATGTCTCTGTCTGTCTTTTTGTCTATCTAATGAATCGAGTGAAAATTAAAATCCATTGGTAAATAGAATACTATAGAAGCAATCTGATGATTATTCACTTTGATTTTCTGCACCACAAATATCATTAAAGGGGTATTCCCATCTCACAAATGTAGTTTGTATAGTTAGATATAGCCATACCAATATTATTACTAATAGAATGTATTTATATAAAATGTACTGTTTAGAAGATTTGCCTATTTGTATATCCATTGTCCCACACACATCAGTCAGGTCGTTGCCCCTAGTTACGGCCACCGTGGCCATGTAGTAGTGGTGGCCGTCTTGCTCCTTTTCAAACCCCCTCTGAGGTAATTGCTGTATTGTGAGCGCACATTGCATGAGCATGCTGAGACACATCTTAGGGTTGTAGCATTTTTGTATGCGCTTCCAAAACGCAGAGAAACGGATCCTGTTCCAAGATCAATTCATCTCTATGGAGCAGGATCCGTTTATAAAGTCTGCGCTTTGGACGGATCCTGACCATTGCGTTTAAGACTGGTAGCGTCCAAAACGCAGATTTGAAAAGTACCGTAAGATGTGTCTCCGCATGTTCATGTAATGTGTGTTCACAATACAGCAATTACCTCAGAGCGGGTTTGAAAAGAAGCAAGCCGGCCACCACTACTACATGGCCACTGTGGTCGTAACCAGGGGCAACAGCCTGACTGATGTGTGTGGGACAATGGATATACAAATAGACAAATCTTTTAAACGATACATTTTATATAAATACATTCTATTAGTAATAATACTGGTATGGCTATATCTAACTATACAAACTACATTTGTGAGATGGGAATACCCCTTTAAAGCAGTTCATTAAAGGGGTTGTCCAAGTTATGAAAAAAAAAATATAGCACTGTAAATCTGATGGGCAGCAATATATAAATAAGTTCAGCAAGTTTAAGGCAAAAAAATCTATATTTCCTCATTTCCCAGGTTCTCTTCTGGCCTTTGTTTACATGCAGTAATAACAATCTCTGCCCCTCCCCCCTTCTCTGCAAAGGCAGTGAATACAAGTGCTGAGTGACATGTCTGCCTGCTCGAATACTCAGCAGCATGTTGTATGTGTAGGACTACAAGTCCCAGCTGTACAATGACACTGCTGATACACACAGGAAATTCTCCCTACCTGTTCTTGTACAATACAATTCTTCTATAGCTCCTTGCCCAGCATTTGTCTCCTCTCACTGCTGCAGCTACTATTTGTTGTAAAGCCTTGAGCACTCAGTGTGTTCTGGCTGAAGGGGTTAATGTCTTATCTGAAGGAATCCAGGGAGAGCAGATAGCAGCAGGCAAAGAAAGGGGGCGTGGCCAGTGACGTCCACAGACTGTTATCTGAACTGAACTCTGAGGCTTGTGCACGAAACATCACAGACCAGGGAGATAAGCTGACATCACAGGTCATGTGACCCTCAGTCAACTCTGAGAAACCAGCAGCTTTAGAAACACAAAGTATATGGGAAAGTTGTTATACCTGACAAGTTAGAAACATATAAAGAACAAAAAAATAACTCGGACAACCCCTTTAAGTACACTAACACAATAGGAGAGATTTATCAAAACTGATATAAAGGAAAACTGGCTTAGTATCCCATAGCAACCAACCAGATTCCACCTTTCAGAGCTCCTTTGGAAAAGGAAAGGCGGAATCTAATTGGTTGCTATGGGCAACTAAACCAGTTCTACTTTACACATGTTTGATAAATTTCCCCCAATGTGTCCAAATGGTAATGCTTCATCTCTGCTGTCATCATGCTAATTTAAATAGAGGTAGTCAGCTAACTGACCGCCATGGCAGCAATATTGGTTATCAGCCTAGTTTTTCTTAAAATGGCTAAAATGTGTACTAGAGTGACAGGAACTACTTGGGGATCTATGTGTCTAGGCATTTATTAGAGGTATTTCATTACAAAGTGATGTGAACACTACTGGAAAATGAAGAAAAAAGACCAGGAAAACTTAATGTGATTGAGCTGAGATTGACAAAGTATAAGCTGCTGTTGGTGCTTGGTCAATCATCACACAAACAAGATGGTGTCCCCTTTATTTTGGGTTCTACAGCAGGATATATAATGAGGCAGGGTCACATTAAGCGCCCATTTACATGACCATATGGCCGTGGTGCCCATATTGCGGACCACAAATGGACACATTGACTTAGATGGGTCCATGATCCGCAAAATACAGCAAAAGATAGGACATGTCCTATCTTTTGCAGAGTGGAGGCATGGATCGGAAGCCCATGGAAACACTTGGAAGCACTTCAGTGGGCTTTCGGGTCCATGCTTCCACACTGCAAAAGATAGAACATGTCCTATCTTTTGCCGTATTTTGCAGATCCCAGACCCATTCAAATAAGTGGGTTCTCACTGCAATATGGGATTGACATGCCCAGGGTCCATGCATTGTGGACCGCTATTTGCGGTCTGCAACACGGGTATGGCGACCATACGGTTGTATGCATACTAATACTGGGTGGCTTCTCCCCTTGCTGCGATACAGGCTGCCACTCTGGCATGGTAAAGGTCATGCAGATGCTGGATGTCCTTCTGTGGTATGTCATTCCAAAACCAGTCCTACTGCCTTTTTTGACTCAGGAGATGTTTCAACAAGATAACACCTGCTCACACACTGCTTGCTCAACACAATGTGCTCTTCAGTGTATCCAGCAGTTCCCCTAGCCAGCTCATTCACCAGATCAACCTGGCCAGATATAAAAAAGATATAGATAAAATGGAATGAGTGCAAAGACGAGCTACAACATGGAGGATCTATAGCATCAAATGTAACAGGAAAGAGGTGTTTAACTTAACCTCGATAGCCTTGACGTAAGAAGGGAAATAAGGGACATAATCAAAATCCTTAAATATGTTAAAGGAAATGTGTCATCAGAAAATGGCCTGTTTAAATCCCATTTTATGTTAGAACCTGGACCCCTGCTATATCCTCCAGCATAAGTGAAAACACCAATGCCGACGTATTAACTCCTTATGTACTCCTGCCCCCTTCCCGTGCTGCGATGGCAAGGGGTTGATGGCTGCTAAGGCAGCCTGATGCCTTACACAGGCCTTGAAACCTGCCAGCTATGGAAGACTATGAGAACCAGGACCCAGACTGGGTCTGATAGGCACTCTGTCAGTGTAATACTAACAGTTCAATGCATTCCAATACACCATGTATTGTAATGCATTGTAGAGGAATCACACCCCCAAAAGTTGAAGTCCCATAGTGGGTCAAAAATAAAAAGTAAGAAAAAGTGAAAAAAAAGTTTTACAAAATAAAAAATAAAGTTTCAAATAAAAAATGTGCCCTTTTCTCATAATGAAGTTATTTAAAATTATACAAAATAGAGAAAAAAAGAAAAACAAACATATTAGTATATCAGTATCGCCGCATAACGACCGGCTCTAAAAACATAACACATGCTCTACCTACCAGGTGAACGCCATAAAAAAGTAAAATAAAAAAGTACTATGTACCCTCAAAATGGTACTAATAAAAACTACACCTCATCCAGTGAGTCCCAATGCAAGATTATTGACAGAAAGATAAAAAAAAATGTCTCTGATTGCAAAAACATAATTTTGTTTTAAAAAATTCTTTGTGTAAAAATGGCAACACACTTTGGCAAAACATTTTTTTTCCTTTTCAAAAATGCTTGCATTGTGTAAAACTGAACATAAAAATACGCCTCCGTAATGATCTGCTCTATAAAAATATCCCATCAGGTCAGGTAAACACCATAAATAAAATTGTGCCAAAAGAGACACTTTTTGGTCACCCTGCCTCACTAAAAGCGTAATATTGAACAATCAGAAATTGCACCAATGAAAACATCACCTCATCCTGCAAAAAAACGAGCCCCCAGACAAAACCATGGGCAGAAAAATAAAAAAAATATGGCATTGAAAAAAAACATGATTTTGTTTTAAAAATACTTTGTGTAAAAGTGGTAAAAAAAATAAAAAAATTATATAAAATTGGTATCTCTTTAATCATACTGACCAGTAGAATAAAAATAACATGTCATTTTTCCCAAACGAGCGCACTCCACAATGACAAAACCCAAAAAACAGTTTATCCTGCTTCTCAAAAAGCAAAATAAAAAGTGACCAAAAAGTAAATAAGCCCTCACTCAGCTCCATCGAAAGAAAATAAATGTATGGTTCTCATAAAATGGCTGTGCTGGTGCCTCAGAGGCTGATCAATAGCAACATGGCGCCCGTAAACCAATCCAACAAAATCTGCAATGCAAAAGCCAAAAGGTGGTCTTTTCCTTCTGAATCATGCAGCATTCCCAAATAGCAGTTTATGTCCACATTTATGGCATTTGAGTACTCAGTAGAACTCATCTAACAATTTAAAGGGTGTGTTGTGTCTCAGATGTCACCAGCTTGGCACAACATAGTGGGCACCGAAATGCCATATCTGTGGAAAACTTGCAATTTTAATTTTGTAGTCCCCTGACTACAAATTAATTTCTACAAAACACCAGTGGGGTCAAAATGCACACTCCACCCCTTAGTTAATACTTGTGTTGAGCAAAGCAAGCTTCATATCATAGATCCGAAGTCGCTTCGGTCAAAACTTCGTTTGAATGCTGTACAGAGATCCATACATTAGTTTACAACCACATATTGGGGTGTTGCTGTATTTAGGAGAAAATGGGTAAAAATTGTGGGGTGAATTTTCTCCTGTTACCCCTTGTGAAAATGAAAAATCTGGGCATAATGTGACATTTTCTTTGTAGAATATGTAATCTTTCAGTGTTTCTAAATTCTATGAAATGCCAAGGTGCTTTAGTTACAAAAATGGGATCAGTGTGAAATTAAATTAAAGATGATTCCAGTGAAATCTGCCCTCCAAAAGGCGTATGGTACTCTTACCCTTCCGAGGCCTCCAGTGTGCCCATACCGCAGTTTATGACCACATATGGAGTGTTGCTGTATTCAGGAGAAAATGGGTAACAAATTGTGGGGTGCATTTTTTTTCCTGTTACCCCTTGTGAAAATGAAAAAATGTGGGCCTTTTGGGCTAAAGTGTTCACTGCACCCCTTGTAAAGTTTCTTGTATGTGTAAGTTCCAAAATTTTTGGGGAGTGTTCACTGAAGGGTACCACAGGGTGCCTTCAAATTCATCATGGTGCCCAAAAACTATTTCAGGAAAATCTGCCCTCCAAAAACCATCTGGTACTCCTTCCCTTATCAGCCCTGCCATGTGTCTATACAGCAGTTTACCACCATACAGTATATTGGGTGTTTCTGTAAACTGAAGAATCAGGTTAATAAATATTGAGGTTTATTGTGCTGTAAATCCTTGCTGTTACAGGAAAAACTGATTAAAATGAAAAATCAGTAAAATGTGAAATTTTCCTTAAATTCTTGTAGAACACCAAGGGTTAACAAAGTTTTAAAAATCAGCTTTAAATATCTTGAGGTGTGTAGTTTCAAAAATGTGGTAATTTATGAGTGGTTTCAATTTTGTAAGTCTCTCAGAGTCACTTCATAAATGAATCGATCCTTTAAAAAGTGGGGTTTGGAAAGTTTAAAAATTACAATTCTAAGCTTTCTAACATCTTAAAAAAATAAAATGACAATTAGAAAAAGATGCCAAAATGATGTCTTGCTTGTACACTACAGGAAAAAGTGGCAGCCTCTCTGGTGGCCGGGACCATGGGACTGCACATAGACTAGTGCTTTTTCCTATATTGTACAAGCACGTCCACCACTGACGGATTGCAGGGTGGTTGTAACCATGGAAACAAGCAGTGTATAATGTGATGGAAAAATGAATCCAGCCAGCAAAGGAGGCAATATGGATAATCACAATACATTAGTAAGTGCCTTGTATTAACTTTCTCTACATGATCAATGCCACTTACTGAAGTGAGACAACCCCTTTAAGGTGAAAAGTGTCTCGGTACTGAAGAGGTTCAGCAGTCCTCTTTGGCCATGTCAAATGTTGGGTAGAATATGTGGTGTAGATAATTTAATGACATTTATTTGATAATAATGGTTGACACATGTGACTTATTTTATAGTATATGACTGAACCCATACACTTTATAACCTTTAAAATACTAAATTACAATCGCTTTTCATATTTTGTTAGCGCCTAAACCACCAACTCCTCCCCCTCCGTGTGTCTTGGAGTGTCAAAATGGTGGAATCTGTGAAATCAACCGCTGCCAATGTCCAGATAAATATACAGGGGAGCTTTGTACGATAGGTAAGTAAAATGTTAGAAGCACTTTTTTTTTAGAAATATTTTTGATATGGGGAACAGTGGATGGAACATGGCATAACATTATTTTTGTAAAACTGTTTTCATCTTTATTTTATAGAAAACTTTTGCAGAGGTTTCACAAATTGCACCAACCAAGAATGCTTTACTTTTGGAGATATCCTTGTGGGCATGTACGGATACTCAGAAGAGAGATGCAATGCCACTGATGTGAATGGGAAGTATTGTGACTGGTGTTAGGATGGCTTTTAGACTTTATTTTGTCCATGTTATTCCAAAATAGGGACAATTTCATTGATTCTTATGAATCGATTTGTCTCATCAGCAAGAGTTCTTCACCTGTGAGGGGCTGTCTCTGCCCCTCTCGCCCGACTGTACATATCTCCCAGCCCTTACAATCTCCCACCCGGGTCACTGCTCCGAGTAGCAGTGCAAACATAAAGGATCTGCTTTTGCTACTGGAGCAGCAACTGTGCATGTGCCACTACACTTTCGGGTAGCGGTGCATACCCAGTGGTTGCTTCGGGAGCAAAGCCTCTGCTCTTGTGCCGTTACCTAGGGCAGCAAGATTGTCAGGGTCTGGCAAGATGTTCGGCCCTGCCAATCCACCCACAGGAGGGCACTTCTTCAACTGCAGGGTAAATTTCTCACAGGTGAAGAACTCTTAATCTTGAGACAAATCAATTGATCTCTATTCCAAAACCTTGTTTTTCATGGAGCAATACTGAAAAGTATGAATATAAATACAGATGATTGATCATGATGGCTTAATTATTATCCAAGTCATGTCACAAGGCATTTTAAAAGGTCGGACATTGACTTATAGGATAGCTGCCTTACATCTAGAGGCAGAGCTTGTTAAGAGCTCATTTGCATATCTACTTAGTACCAGGTAGTTTCCTGATATACCAGTAAGGCCCCATTCACACGACCGTATGAATGGGGCCGTATCTATCCGCAAAATTGCGGGCATAGATGCGGCCCCATTCACTTCTATGGGGACGGGAGCTGCGGCACGGAGCTAGCTCCGTGCTGCGGCTCTTTTGAAGCATGTCCTATACTTGTCCGTGCGTATGGACAAGTATAGGCATTTTCAATGGGGCCGCACGGCGTGTGTTCCGAGCGTGCGGAACACACGCCGGGCGGCCCCCCGTATATTTGCAGTAATGCAGTAATGCGGCCCGCAAATATACGGCCGTCTGAATGGGTCCTTACTAGTCTTGCAGGACTAGCTCAGCTGGATGTAACCTTTTAATTAGTGATCCGTTGCTTCATCCTGAAGAAAATCTACGTTTAACCATATGCAAATGAGTTGTTAAAGGGGTTGTGCAGTGGGTACATGTTAATCCTCAGGATAGGTCATCAATATCAGATCAATGGGGGTCCATCAGCCCAGCCAATCAGCTAGTTGAAGGATTAGCAGCTAGGCATGAGCGTATTTGTGTTTCCAAGTTCGGCGTACAAGGTTCGAGTTAGGCTACTTTCACACCAGTGTTTTTGCTGGATCCGTCACGGATCAACAAAAACGCTTCCGTCATGATAATACAACTGTCTGCATCCGTTCTGAACAGATCCGGTTGTATTATCTTTTAAAAAGTCAAACTTATCCGTCATGAACTCCATTCAAAGTCAATGGGGGACGGATCCGTTTTCTATTGTGTCTGAGAAAACGGATCCATCCCCATTGACTTACATTGTGAGTCACGATGGATCCATTTGGATCAGTTTCTTCATGCGGACACCAATATGCAGCAAGCAGCGTTTTAGTGTCCGCCTCCAAAACAGAATGCTGACTGAACTGAAGCAAAACTGATGCATTCTGAACGGATCCTTTTCCATTCAGAATGCATTAGGACAAAACTGATCAGTTTTGGACCATTTATGAGAGCCTGTGACGGATCTCACTAACGGATCCTTACAACGCAAGTGTGAAAGTAGCCTTATCTAAGAATTCCGTTATGGATTCCACTACCACGGATCATAACTTATACGGACCATCACGCTACCACGGACCATAACTCAAACCCAAACCTTGTACACTGAACTTTAAAGCACAAGTTTGCTCAACACTAGTAGAGGCACTTGTATAAGTGTTGCTTCCTCTTCATAATCACCTGCACGTCGTCTCGCTTGTAAAGGTGCTGCAAAGTAATTACAGCTGCTCATCCCATTCAAGTGGCTTGTTCCTAATTGGTATTGGGGCCCCGTTCTTTGAATAAGAGCGGGTCCCAGAGGTAGAACATTTTTTGCTTTTATCAGATGCTGTACTTTCCCTTTCATGCTATTCATATCCTTCCCCTACCTTCTCCAGGGTTTTCTTGGTCTGCACCAGTTCTGCACTGTCTGGTATGCAATGCCCCTGACAATCATATTAACTCCCAATATCCACAGTTTTAAGAGAGCCTCTCACACTCTTGGAACCCAAAGGCACTTCATGGCTGTGTCTGCACAGATACCGGCTGGGTGACTGTCTCATCCAACTTTATATGGCTTCCCCAAAAAAATGTCTGGACCATAGTGCCAAAGTGTAAAACAAGCAAATTTACCTCTAATCTAGATAGTAAGCTCTTGTGAGGAGGTCCCTCAATTCTCTTGTTGATTAGCTGTCTCTATGTATTACATGATTTTTTTTGTACGTGTGCCCTCTGCAGAATATGTTAGCGCCATATAAATAACAAATATTATTATTAATAAACTACAAAGTAAAAAAAATATTAATTGCAGCATTAATGAAGAGCCTCTAGATTAGCTTCAATGCTTCATTTTGCAAACCATTAAAAAAAATGTCTGTTCCCATTATTTCTACAGCTAACTCTCCAAGAGCGACCATACAGTGTAGGAGTCAAGATGGAAAACCAGTTCTGGGGGACCCTATACCTCAAAATTGTAACGAGAACCTTGAAACCCTAGCTAATAAGGTAATATTCAGTTATTTCCCTATTATTATACTACTATTAGTTAATGTTACTAATGTATTCATTGTATCGTTGCATATTGACGTCATAATAGCTGAACAAAATCTTGACAGTCGAGAACAACACAAGTTCTTACAGGTGCTTTCCCATTCCAATGGACCTGTAAAGGTAAGTATACTTACCTGCTCCCTTCCTTTTGGTTCCAATTGCTTTGGTCCACAGCTGTGCTCTGGTAGCCACTTCCAATCTTTCAGAATGGACATGGGACACGTCACTGCTGCGGCAAGTCATTTGCTGCAACGGCACAGCTGATCCCCATCCATGTTTACAAGTGGGAACCTGAGAGCAGTGAATGCAGCGGTGGACCGAAGGAGCTGGAACTGAAAGGCATGGAGCCAGGTAAGCATGCTCCCTCTGCAAGTCTGGTGGGGGTTGAGCAAAAACGTCTTCAAAAGCTTGATAACCCCTGTAAATGCCCTTTAATGGTGTTCACAAGGACTTTTTTTTACTCATTCTGTGTGCTAAAATGGAAATCAGACTCACCTTCTTCATCATTTATGGAAAACATAATTTTTGAATTTAAATAATTTTTTTTTTTCAAAAATGTTCCCTTGTTTGGCTAGTACTGTTACATAATTGTCATGGTGCTCCCTGCTGTTCATTTGATTCCATCTGATTCCGCACCCTACAATTAGGTTCTTTGTGTGGCATTTTATGGCAGTTTTCGGCCATTTCTTTTGACCCTTGGAAAATTTTTTTTTTAAATCGCAGCATGCTGTGGGTGTGACACTTTTTTCAGATTTTTTTTCTCATAGACTTATTGAATCTACCGTAAATGTTTGAGAGAAAAGTCACAAAAATATATGACCTCCCACAAAAATAACTCTAAGGGTCCATTCACACGAATGTATATTTTCAGGCAAATATACGGCGGCCGCCCGGCGTGTGTTCCGCAGCGCTCAGAACACATGCTGTGCGGCCCCATTGAAAATGCCTATACTTGTCCGTGCGCACAGACAAGTATAGGACATGCTTCCAAAGAGCTCCCGGCCCCATAGAGGTGAATGGGGATGCATCTATTCCGCAATTTTGCGGATAGATACGGCCCCATTTAATACGGTCGTGTGAATGGGTCCTAACTGTGTTTTTTGCTTGCCAAACAAATTAGCATGGAAAAATGTAGTGTGGCAGCAGCCTTATGTGTCTAGTGCTGGTAAGAACAAATTTCTCCTAGCTCTTACTGGTTGGCTTAACAAATTGCGAGAATCCCTTCCCCATTCACAGGGGCCAGACAAACTGTGTAGTTGCCCAAGGCCATGATTTCAGGATGACTTCCCATGGCCCCTGACATTCAAAAAGATAGTTGTTGTCCTCTGTTGCACCTTTTACTAATGTTCATATTCATAAAAGGAAACATTTATTGGTAGAAAAAAAGTAAAGGCAGAAAATGACTCAACAGCATGTATGTACCTTCTGTTACTCTGCCTACCCCGTGCCCTGCCCCTGCCCACTCCAGTACAAGAGGATCCAGGTGGTGGGGCTGTTTCACCGTCTGAACTGGCATGTTTGATCACCAACACTGAACATATTAAGTAGACTTTCTTAAAAGAACTAGCAACAATATCTAGACACAGTAGACTTTTCCCTTAAACTACTCTAAATAAAAAATTTTCATATTTTGCCCAATCTAACAAAGAAATGTCATATTTAGTCATAGAATAGTCCCATTACATAACGGAAATATTAATAAAATTGTAATAAAAAAATTAGAAAAACCATGGTTCAGGATTACTGAGATCTTAAGCAGTCCAGTGAACGGGGATTCCCAAGTCGCCTCTCTGAATGGAGCAGTATTGTCTATGTCACTACTAGAGAAGTAAGATGATAGAAATACTTTCTATTTGACAATGCTTTTGGGGTACATGGGACTCCTTTTTAAATCTACTATTGCTGAACAATCTCCTGGAGAAGTGTTGATAGGGAGAACGGTCAGACACAGCTGTCACAATGCATGTGCAGCGTCTGAACGGGTCTGAAAGAGTTCAGACTTCACGTGTATTGTGACAGCTGTGCCTGACTGAGCTCCCTATCCGCACTTCTCCAGGAGATTGTTCATCAATAGTAGACTTGAAAAAAAGTCCCGTTTACCCTGAAACACATTGTCAAATAAAAAGTATCTCTATCATGTTACCTCTGGACGTGTCTGGCTCCTACAAACTATCCACCTCAAGTGAGACAGCAATAGTCTAGTGAAATCATCCAGAACAATAGGATTGAGGTAGACAGCGCCAGGAAGTGAATGGAGTGGTGGACAAACATGTGCAATACTGCTCCTTCAAGAAAGTGGACTTGGGGATCCTCATACTCAGGAATCCTAAGGGCTTCAGCAGTCGAACACCCCACAGTCTGATACATATCACCTATCCTGTGTATAGATGATAAATAATTTACATGGGATAACCCCATGAAAGAGTTAGTAACCAAAATATCCTCGCTGCTTTGTAAGTTACTGTGCATCTCTAGGGATAGGCCTCAATACAATAAAGCAAAGTTAAGTTTACAAAGCCCATTGACATTTCAGAGTTGCCTACTTTTGAAGAACTGGTTGCATCCATTTGGTAATAAATTGTTCTTCCTCTTAGACTGACATTGGTACAGACAATGCACAGTCGATTGCTGTCACCACACAGATCCTTACCTCTGAACCTGAGAATCTAAACTCAGACGATATTTCAAACGCCATAAGGATTGTAGACAGAATACTGAGGGTTTCTGTGAATACTTCTGAAGAGGTATGTACTTTATTTTCGAATAATATTAATGTGCGAAAAAAGGCCTCCACGACCAGAGCAGAGACCAGTAAATTTAGGAATACACATCTTATAAGTATACTGTTTGATCTGGATATTGCTTTCTTTGCTGGCTTAATTCATTATCCACTACTCATATGCAGGGGTTACGACCACCCTGCAATCCAGCAGCTGTGGTTGTGCTTGCACTCTATAGGTAACAGTGCAGGTCTATGCGCACCCCCACAGTCCGGGCAACCAGAGAGGCTGGTGCCTTTTCCAATAATGTGCAAGCATGACCACAGCTGATGGATTGCAGGGTGGTCGGAACCCCTGGAAACGAGCAGCGTATAATGTGATGGAAAAATTAATCATGCCAGCAAAGGAGGCAATATGGACAATCTAATACTAATACTAATATTAACTTTGTCTACATGATAAATGCCATTTGCAGCAGTGAGGCAACCCCTTTAATTGCTCTTCAGCCTTAAAGGGGATGTGCAGCCAGTACAGCTGTTGGAAAAGGAGGTGGCGCATGTGCGAGTTCTACTTTCTCCAGCTGTCAGGAGTTCAGAGATAAGGGCTATACATCCAGCAGTCAGAGTAGCAACCTGATGGCTCAGTGTGAAACTGATACTCTGAAGATAGGCTGAAATGTAACCATGTAGGAAAAATGCTATTTAGCTATTCATTTTAAAAAGAAATTTTAAAAATTAAATTGAAAAAAAGAAAAAAAAGATTAAAATGATTAAAATGCAATCACTAAAAATGTGTCCACTGAAATCGGCAGGTTCAGACAACATTCATCTAATGTATATTTCCTTTATAATTGAGTCTACAGAGGACTGGCAGCAGTTGTCCTGTTTATCCAAAAACTTCTGTGTGATTTATAGTTGATAGCACTGTAATTGTGTAACATTTATATTGAGAAATCTAATTTGTATTTTCATGATCCTACTACACCATAACGCTACTGTACTTTATAATTAGATAGGCTTAGGGCTTTTCCCGAGACTCTGTTATTGATGAACTATCCTCAGGTCCCAGGTTTGTGGCTTCTTCAAACAGCTGATCGGGGGCTGGGCTGAACCCTCACTGATCTGATATTGATGACCTATCCTGAGGATAGGTCATCAATATCAGAATCTTGGACAACCCCTTTAATCTTACACACCTTCTCTTATGAACATACCGTACATTTCCAACTCCAGCAAGGGTTATATCTTTATAAGTGCAATATAAGTTGTATAACAATAATACTTTGTTTCTTCAGGTGGTGGTTTCTGCAGTTACTACCGTAAGCCAGATTTTAACTGCTCAGCCTAATGAATTTAACAATGAAATAGTAGAAAAAGAAGCAGAAAGGTAAGTTATTTGCATTAAAGGGGTTTTACTGGAGTACAATATTGATGGCCTGCCTCAAGAAACAGCTGATTGGAGGGGGTGCTGGGCATCGGACCCCCACCAATCAGATATTGGTGACCAAAGCCAGCCTTAGATTCCTGTACATGAAATATTTTTGGAAACCTCCCACCACTATACACACCTCCACAACCATTATAGGGTATTACATTTTAAATACATTTTTTCTAATATACTTTATTTAATTATTTTCTATTTTTACTATACTTTTACATCCCTAAAGTGTACCATTCAGTGTGCGCTTAAAACTCAGATCTCCGTACATCGCTGACAGCTCATGTATGTCATGAATAGGCTGCAGAACTGTCATGCAGTTCTCTTAGCTTAGCGGAGCAGGCAGAAGCAGGAGCCCGCTCTGCTCAGCTAATCCTGGCATAGTACATGGGTACAGGTTACCCATGTGCTATGCCAGGAAATAGTAATTGTCCGGGGAGCACAGGCAGAATTGTGCGCTCCTGCCCCTACTCCCTGCGCTGCTGCGGCCCATTCATACAATGAGTACTCCATACTCAATTGCTTTCTTGCAATTGAGTAGTAGTGTTCATTATTTGGTTGACGTATTTATGTCCCTGTCATGTGGTGTAATACATGGGTGCCTATGTTATATAGGTATTGGCCTTTGATTAATGTAGGTTTGTTATAATAGCAATTTACACTGTGCCTCTGAATACAGTCATGTCACATACTATGCCCCCTGAAAATAAATCACTACACACACAGGGTCCTTAATGGTAGTGACCCCTATAGATACGCACACACAAAAGCTCTGTGTCCCCTTATACAGTTCCACACACTCACACACATGTTGTGTCCACTGTATATAGTGTCAGGTTCTGTGTCCCCTTTATATAGTGCTACGATCTGTGACCCCTATATGTAGTGCTATTTGCTCTGTGTCCCCTTATTATGGTCCCACATTTTGTGCACCTTTTATATGGTGTCAGGATCTGTGCACTCTTTATATTGTGCTCTGTAAAAATACCCCACAGTTATGCCCCATTAGTGCCCTCTTCATAGAAGAATGCCCTCTCACTACCTCCACACAGTAAAATCTGCCCATAGTGCCTCTACAAGGTACCCACACAGTTATGCCCCCTTTGTTCCCTCGTCACAGTAGAATGCCCCCTTAGTGGCTCGACACAGTAGTTATGCTCCCTTAGTGTCCTGACTTAATACAATGCCTGTATAGTGACCCCACATAGTCGAACGCCCCAATAGTGACCTCACACAATAAAATGCCCCAATATTGCCCCCACACAGTGTAGTGCATTCTCTTTAGAGTAAATAAATAAAAAAGTAACACTCACCTAGCTCCACTCCCATGCTCAATGGAGAACATCATGCTGTCCCCAGCAGCAAGCAGATACCAGTACATAGTACCTTGGGGGCCTGTTACAGATTTTGCATTGGGGCTAAATCAGCTGATACAGTGTATAGAGAAGAGGATATTGGTTTCCTGCCTTTGTTGTCAAATATTATTATAACAAATATGAGAAATGTCTAGTTCTCATGTTTACCTCTCCCCTGCTAATTGCTTTTCACTTTGAAAAATGCATTCATGAGCAGCTCCACAAGAGGATCACATTATAAATGTCAATACAAGTCTATGGGGAGGATGGGGGGAGGAGTGAGCTGCAGCATGGGTGAGACGGGACTCAAAGAGAGTCAGTAAAGAAACTTCACAGCTACTTAGGAGATTTATATCTCAGAGCACAAGCTATATTCACATACCAATACAGGTCAATACTTCTCTGTAATGTCCTTCTCCTATACTTTCTGTGTGAAGGCATGGCAGCTAGTCACCACTCAACTAGATGCTCAGCATGTACAGAGGAAAAAAATGGCAGATACAAGTAATATAGTGGCCATAAATAGTGCCATTACTTATGTATACAGACTGTACTATTGATTACTTCAGAGTTTGTTGAAGGCTTAGGTATGCTTTAAACCAAGTTTCTTTGTAAAATGGATATCAAGGTTTTAGTGTTCTTGGCAATTGTCTGAAATGACTGAAAACTTCTATTTGGATTTTCAAATTGTGTTCTAACTTTCAAATTGTGATCTTTATTGTGTTCTAATTTTCAAATTGTGTTCTTCATTTCAATAGTTTGACCAAGACATTGGAGGTATTTTCTCTTAACAACAGTAGTCCCGCTTTGTCAGTGGTGCAGCCCAGTGTTGCTGTCGAAACGCGCCAGCTGTCTGCAATGAATTTCAGTGGAATCTCATTTATGTCCTTAAGAGGTACAACACATTGCAATAATATTACATTTCAGGGACCTGAAAATAATTCCCTTGGCATTTCTACTAGTTTAGAGATGACCTACATGTTCAACCAGGGGCGTAACTACCATAGTGGCAGACAGTGCGACTGCTATGGGGCCCAGGGCAAGAGGGGGCCCAGTCTTAGTTGGGATTATCTCCTCTTCTACTGGAGGTGAGAACTTGGTCAGGACTCTAAGGGAGCAGCATTTAGAAAATGAGGCAATGGAAAAATGGCCCAAGGGTCTTTGAAAAGGGTTTAGGCAGAAACCCTTCTGTCCTGTGTGGGGGGACTGGTTTGATCCTAGCTATGGGACCCTCACTTCTCTATGTACACCACTATGTTCAACCATACATGCCATGTCACATGCTGTATGCACGGAGCTATGTAAAGAAGCAATGCTTCTAGGAAAAAAATACTATCATACAATGGAGAATGCTAAGATCGATTTTCTGTCTGATTTGTATAAAGTCTGACAGAAAACACCTACCTATGTTAACATTTGCAAATGGAGACCTAGAGAGGTACAATAATGGCCTCTCTAGAACCGGAATCGTATTACGCATCCATTCAGAGAGAGGCATAAATACAACTGTGCTCGAAGCTTCATATAAATTCCTTAATTTTTTTGCAATCTGACCCACTAAACCACGTTGTACATAGTCTTACAATATGTTTTATCATGTATTATATAATATATATTTTATTATATTACTTATGATATTATATATTAAAAAACTTCATTTATTAGTCTTTACTCCTTAATGTCATTCATTATGAAAGCAAATTGGGCCATTTTTTGTAGGCAAAGAGACTCATGCTTACAGTGCTCTGATACAACATTATTCACTTGTTAGGAGATGAAAGAGAAATGTTCAGATCTGATCAAAACACTGCAATAAATTACTGTGTAATAACATAAGGTACAGTCATGAAAGCAAAGTTCAAATCAACCACCGAGCTGCTACTAACAGGAAATTGAGGAAGATAATGATAAAGCAATAAGAATGAGAATGTTTTGAAGGTATCTGGGAAACGAGTGTTTTATGTAGGTTTGCAATTAGTAAGAAATCTCATTTCTTGTGAGCTTTCTAACAGTTTGGTACAATATATTTCTTCCAAGAAGGTCAGTGTAAATAAATAAAAAAATAGCTAATTATAGTTCTCTTGTGGAACTATTAAATAGTTTAAAACATTTTTAAAAACTTTTATTAAATAAAAATAAATCCAAGTTCACAATTGAAAAAATTGCAAAAATTAAATCCCCTCCACATATTTGGTATCGCAGCATCTGTAACGACCTGCACTATGCAATTATCATGTAATTTGTCCTGTACAGTGAACGCCATAAAACAAAAAATAAGCTTTTTGTTTATTCGCCACCAAAAATAACAGAATAAAAAGAAATCAAAAAGTGTTATATACCACAAAGTGATACCAATGAAAACAAGGCATTACACATAAATCAAGCTCTCACACAGCTCTATAGAAAGAAAAATAAAAAAAAGTTATGGGTCTTGTGATGTGGTGATGCAAAAACATTTTCTTCTTTTTCAAAAAAGAATTTTTATTGTGCAAAAATAGTTAAACGTAAAAAAAACTAGAGGGATTATTTATGAAAAAATATACACCACTTTTGTATTTAAGGTGCAGATGTCGCAAAGGTGTTTTGTTGCAAAATCTGTGCCTTTTCCTCCATGTACACTTATGCCTCTTTTTTCAAGTTCTGAGAAAAGGGTGTGTGGCATGGGCGGGGAAGAAGGGCCAGCAGGCCTGTCTCATTCATCAGTTTCTACACCTGTTTTTGGCATAGAAAATAACTTAAATCAACGCCAGAAAGGGATCTGGCATAGATTTAACCTTGAACGGCCGCCAGATCATGGGCAGCCCCTCTACATAACTTAGACATATCAAGCTGCAGCGGACAGGGACTAAGACTGGCGTCTAAATCGTCAGTCTTAGTAAATGTCCCCCTATATGTATTTTGCATTGCTGTAATCATACTGACACAGAGAATAAAGGTATTGTGTTATTTATGCTGAAAAATAAATGCAGCAAACTTTATAACTTGAAACCTCAGTGTCAGTATTGCTGTTTTTCCCATCCCCCTGCCAGACAGATTTGATAAAAGTTAATCAGTAAGTTATGTGTACCCCAAAATGGTACCATTAAAGACTACAAACTTGTCCTGCAAAAAACAAGCCTTCATATGGCTACATCAACAGAAAAATAAAAAAGCTTGTGGAAGATGACGATGAAAAAATAAAAAATAAATCACTTGGTCATTAAAGGGAATGTGTCATCAGAAAATGACCTAGTGTTTAAATCTAATTTTTTTGTTTAACATATTTTTAAAGAATTTTTGTTAATTTTTAATTTTCCATGTCACTATCTATATTTAAACAAAAACTATAAAATCCTGTAGTTTTCACACTGGCCACTAAGCCTCATAATAGATGCCACTTCTTGGTCTGTTTAGATCACTTTATTGCAGTTACCTCATTATCTGTCATTCTAATCCTGCATGTAATGATATCACCTCTGTGTATAGATAATGCAGAATCCACCATTCACAATAGATGATTGTCAAAGCTTATCTATTTCCTTGTACAACAACCTTTGCACAGATCACAGAGCATGCCCAGAAAACTCTCCCATACAAGTCAATAAGGTCCCCCCCAGACTATTGTGTCTATGGACCACAGGGCTGCTGTAAAGCAATTTTTTAATGGTTTCTAAATGCTGTTAAGAACAGCTCAGACGATATGGCTGCCCCCATAATCATGTTCAGGAAATAAAATAAAGAAACCTGCAATCAAAAAATAAAAACAGATTAGAAAAAACAGGTTTGTCACTAAGGCCTTGTTCACACGTCAGTTACTTGATCAGTAATTTCCATCAGTTTTTGTGAGCCAAAACCAGTAGTAAAGCTACACAGAGATCAGCTATAATGAAAAGATCTGCACCTGTTCTGTGTTTTTGACCCGCACCTGGTTTTGGCTCACAATAACTGATGGAAATAACTGATCAAGAAACTGAAGTGTGAACAAGGCCTAAGGGGTTAAGTTCATGCAATGCTGATTTTTTATTGTGATACTAATCATGGAACATTAGCATAGTGGAAGACCCTATAACCTCTATGTGGCTTTGGAGAGATGATGTTGGTCCATCCACTTTGCGACTTGGTAGGGAAAAAGGTGTGTTGGCCTCTCATCTCCTGAGGAACAATATTGTTAGGAAGTCAGTGGGTGAAAATTGGCACAAATGTACTATAAACAGCATGAAGGGGGATCCAAACACCAGGTCCTTCTGTCCTGAGCGGCGAGCAGCATAATTGTAATCTTTAGGGGCCCTTCTTTTGTCACTGATGGTGATCATGCTTTATATCTGGATTCAATACCCCCTGATTTTCTTTCTGTGTGTATACCGTAGGTTTCACAGACGATCTGGTGTCCAGTAGAGTCATTGTAGATAATAACACATCAGAGTTTGTACTCAATGAAACAGCAGAAGTTCAGGTTTTTCTCAAGCCAGTAGGAGGTAAGTACCTAAGGCTATGTGACCTATGGGGTCAATTAAGGGGGACTTCAGCTGATGATGACCCAATAAATTTTTTCCATGCGACTACCACTGCTCCTGCTTTCTTTAGACGCTACAACATTAAAGGGAAAAACTCTACCAGAGGTCATCCTCTATTGAGAAGGCAAATAAATAGCTCCTCCTGCCCAAGAATTGTGGGCTTCAGCTGATAAAATAAGTAAATCCTTTATCCCTTAGACTTAATATTTTTTTAGTTAGAACTAAATTTAGTTTTAAGAAGTATTACACTAAGCAAATACCTTACTTCTGTATAGGGTTGTTGTGAAGACCTTTACCTTCTGCCCAATGCAATTCTGTAATGGAGACTTTGTGTGGTTCCATGTCATCAAATACATTGATATTTCGAAATGTACAGTACAAAATAGGCAGTGTAGACATATTGCATACAATACAATTTACCTCAATATGAAAAGTAATTGATATTTTATGCTATATAATTTCATTCTTAGGTCCATTTTGGAAATGAAGGTGGAATCTCTTGGTTGCTAGGCAACTAAGCAGTCACTTATACCAGTTTGATAATGCCCCAACTGTCACAGATCCACTCTAGTGTTAGCTCACACCATATGGATAAGATTGCACCCATTTGATAATCTCGATATACTAACTTAGTTAACCATGAACATTCCCCACTTTTCAAATGGCAAAGGCAGGAATCTAACTCAACCATGACTGGATTGTGGGCAGTAGCATACAGGCTGAGCATAGAAATTTGACATGGTTACAATAGATCGCAGGTAAACTTTAGTTTCCAAACAGATCTTGAGATTATCATGGCTGGCTCCCTATTCAGTCTTGATCCTCCTGCACTGGAGTGAGAAACAATTAATTATGTGCATTTAACTTTCTGGTGTAAATTATTGTAAACCTAGTGTTCTGTGGAGGCCACTTTACTTTGTATTACCTTTCTAACCAGTATAGAAAACTAGTGAGGAGCTCAAAAACTTGCAAATACGGTGTGGGAAATACATTGCATTCGGAAAGTCTTCAGACCCTTTTTCACATATTTTAATGTTGTGGCCTTATGCTAAAATAAAAAAAAGTTAACATTTTATCCGATCATTTTGCACTTAGCACCTCATAATAACAAAGTGAAAACGGAATGTTCGAAATCTTTGCTAATTTATTGAACAGGAAAAACTAAAATCTTGCATTGACATAAATCTTCAGATCCTTTACTCACTACATAATTGAAGTACCTTTGGCAGTGATTACATCCTCCAGTCTTCTTGCGTATGCTGCCACAAGGTTTGCACACCTAGATTTGGGGATTTTCTGCCATTTTTCTCTGCAGATCCTCTCAATCTCTGTCAGGATCAGGGGTGGACTCGCCATAGATCATACATGGAAATCTCCAGGTGGGCAGATGCCCAGGGGGACACTCGAGCCCTCCTCAGGCAACCATTTACATAATGATTTCACTTTCAACATTAATTAACATCAAGTGCTTATGTACCCAGCTGTGTACTACAGGTGCCATCCTAAATTCAACTGTATTACCATTACCCATGGCTTTCTGCCTCACTGTTGACCCACATAGGAAACAGATACTTAAAGCCTATGTGGCAATGTAGAAATTACACAGGTATGCAGGCACCTAAGGCCTCAAGGTGGAAGATGCCTGTGGCTTGCAATGCAGATGGTTTGGCTAAGCCTGCCTACTTGTATCACCTTATGTCAACTTGAATAGGCCAATTTTACTTTTTTCCAGAGCTACTTTAATCTGCCAGTCCGCCCCTCATCAGGGTGGATGGGGACCATCAGTAGACAGCCATTTTTAGTTCTCTCCAGAGATATTCGATGTTGAGTTCAAGTCAAAGCCCTCTCTCGGCCACTCAAGGACATTCACAGTTGTCTCTAAGCTATTCTTTTGTTGTCTTGGCTCTGTGCTTACAATAGGTTCATTGTCTTGTTGGAATTGTCTAACAGGATAAACAGATGTAAAGAGTAGACGGTCAGAATTTGTACATTATTCTCAGCCTGATAATGAATGTTAAAACGAAAACAAAAACTATCCTTATTATGGATTCAATACTAAAAAACTGGGGCAGCACAGCCCACTCATTGTTTTGTTGGAAGGTGAACCTTTGGCCGAGTCTGAATTCCAAAACACTCTGGATCAGGTTTTCATTAAGAATATCTCTTTACTTTGCCACAATCAGCTTTGGCTCAACTCTGAACAGTCTCCCTGTTCCAGCCACGGAAAACCCTCCAGATCATGATGCTGCCACAACCATGCTTTACTGTAGGGATGGTATTGGGCAGATGATTAGCACAGCCTGATTTCCTCCAGACATAAAATTGAGACCAAAAAGTTCAGTCTTGGTTTTATCAGACCAGAGAATCTTGTTTCTCCCAATCTGGGAGTCCTTTAGGTGCTTTTTTTTAAAAAAAAACTTTCATGTGTCTTTTAATTAGGAAGAGGTTTCTTTCTGGCCACTGCCATAAATCCGAAATTGGTGGAATGCTGCAGTTATGGTTGACCTTCTAGAAGTTTCTCCCAGTTGCACACAGGATCTTGGAACTCAGCCAGAGTGACCATTGAGTTCTTGGTCACCTCTCTTACCAAGGCCCTTTTCTCTACGTTACTTAGTTTGGTGGAGGAGCCAGCTCTAGGAAAAGCCCTGGTTACTCCAAACTTCTTTCATTTAAGAATCATTGAGGCCACTGTGGTATTGGGAACTTTTAGTGCAGCAGATTTGTTTGTACCCTTCTCCAGATCTGTGCCTCCACACAATCCTGTTTTTGAGTTCTACAGGCTTGGTTATTACTCTGTTATGCATTTTAAGCTGTGAGATTTTATATAGACAGCGCTGCGTCTTTCTAAATCATGCCCAACTGGACTGAATTTACCACACTTAGACTCCAATTAAGATGTAGAAACATCTCAAAGATAATCAACAGAAATGGGGGGCCTCCAGAGCTTAATTTGAAGTAATATAGCAAAGGGTCTGAATACGTATATCCATATATAAATGCAAAATTTAATTTTTTTGCTTTTTAATAAATGTGCAAACATAAAATTATTTTTTCTCTTTCCCATTAAGGGAAATAGAGTGTGGAATGATTGGAGAAACATAATTTTAATTTTTTTTTAGCACAGGGCCGCAACATAAAAAATGAAAAAGTGAAACTGTCTGAAGACTGAATGCATTGAACTTTAACTGTACTTGCAGGGACGGATTGGCCATAGACCTTACAGGGAAATTTCCCGGTGGGCTGATGCCCAGGGGGCCTGCTGGGCCCTCCTCACATCCGGCCAGTGGAAGTTTTTGGGGATGTATTTTGTGCTGCTGGCAGTATTTTGTGATGCACTGTGGTATTTGGCTCTGTTGGGGCGGTATAATGTGCCACAATATGGTATTGTCGGCCCTGCCTTCCATCAATTTAGAACCAACAACAAAATTGGGCCACTTTTAGTATTTTTTCCAGGGCCAATTTAAGTTCCCAGTCCGCCCCTGTGTACTTGATACTATGTTACTTTTGAGGCATAATAGAGTTGCTAAATTTCCCCCATATTTCGAACTGCTATACAACCTGATGGGGATTGGGAAATAGAGCTGATGGGGATTGGGAAATCAAATGAAATGATCTTCAATTTTGCAGTTTCAACTAAATTAACTGGTAGCTATTAGGTGCCTGGTGCATCAAGATAGAATGTGTTACACCAAGAAGTGACTTTTTCTTTATTTACATACAGGTAATTTATACCAGGATAAAAATGCATAATATGTGTTGTAAACTTTTGCTTCTTTTTTCTTGTGCAGAAATATATGATAATGACACTGTTGGATTTGTTCTGTACCAGAATGACAACTTATTCCCATCTAAACATGAAAAAAAATTGGGGTTTAGAAAAAAGATCATTTCGGCCAGTATTTCTAGAGCACGTGCAAATGTTGAATTTAGCTTCAATCAGCAGGTATACATTTTTTTTATTATGGCTTTATTTCACAGCATTATACTTTATGGTGTCCCCCGAGTTTTCTTGACAACAGATGTATCAGTGTAGCGGGTTTGCATGAATATTTGCAGACCCGTAGAGCATAACCTTTGGCTGTAAAGGGATTTTTATCTGAATAAAATATTTTATTTCCTTCTGGATTTATTTCATTATAGCTTGATCCATCATATACTCTGGTTCAATACGCTTGTGTTTTCTGGGACTATGAATGGAATGAATGGAATACAACCGGCTGCCAGAAGAAAATTTCAAACCAGACGTCATCAAATGAGACCTCTTCTAGTTCCATCATATCATTACAGTGTACTTGTCATCATACAACTAACTTTGCTGTTTTAATGGTATGTTAGTTTAGTTCTATTATGTTCAGAAATCACCCCCCCACACACACACACACTCAGGAACATAGTAAAGATGTGGCAGTCCCTGGTGTTGGATGGAGCCCAAGTTCACTGTTATTATAAATGACACTTTTCACATGGGGTCACTGTTACAGATTTTGCATCAAGGCCCAGGAGCTTTGAGTTATGCCCCTGCCCCCACTCACAAAGGAAATCTAAAGTACATTAGGCTCCATACAGGGGCGTAGCTAATGGCTCATGGGCCCGGGTGCAAGAGTTCAGCTTGGGGCCCACCCTTTTGCTCAGTAATTTGTGGCCAGGGAGGCACATATCCTTCGTGCTACCTGAGGCAAAAATTGAAATGGCACCCCCTCCATGCCAAATTTTTTACCTAACCCCTTCCTTTCAGCCAGAGATGTAACTTGACCAGCATGCACTTTCTACAATACCAGTGTCTTCTTATGCGGCACAAGGGTCCTTGGGCCCCCTCAGGCTCCTGGGCCCGGTAGCGACTGCTACCTCTGCACCCCCTATAGCTACGCCCCTGGCTCCATATACCTTTAGATATTACGCATATCACTGATATCACTGCTTTTCCTAAATGATTCATGCACACGACCATATTTGATCTGAACTTTTTACGGATTGGATGTGGACCCATTCATTGCTGTTTGCTTTCCGCTTGTCCGTCCTGCAAAATAATAGAATAGAATGTTCTATTCTTGTCTGTTTTGCACTAGGGCCCACAGAAATTGTGTGATACATGTGGTCTGTATCAGTATTTTGCGGATCTGCAGTTTACAGACTGCAAAATACGTATGGTCATGTGCATGAGGCTCGATAGTGAGGAAATCTGTTGCTAGAGTCTGCAAATACTGTATGCCTTCAGTGTTAGTCGGGCGGTATTGCGGAATGCAATTTTTAGGGGTAGCATAGGCACAAATAAGCTTATTGTAGCACATGCCCACAAAGCCTCATCTTTATATTCTGTAGACATGTTAGGAGATAGGCTTGGTGGAAACCCTTCACTAGAATTTAGGGATCACATATTTATTACATTCCTATTGCTTTTAAAGGGATACGGACATCTCTACATAATGCTGAGGAACGGTCAAGCATAGAAGCCTCGTTGTTGTATAGATCAGCAGGGGTAATACTAGAAACAGTGTCGGACTGGGGTGCCTAGGGCCCACTAGTAAAATTTAAATTATATATGGGGTCCCTGCAGCAACTTTGAGACAGTAGGTCCTGGGTAGAAGAGGACACTGGTAGCTTTCCTCTATACATAGAAGTCACCTCAGCTCTGATCGTGTCTATAGTAATAAACTGGGGAATTTCTTTAATAATCTATAAGTTTTTATATGAACATAGGCAGGCTGAGGTGCTGTACATTGAATATGCAGCGGGCCATCCCCCAGGGCCCTATTCTCCACTAAGGGAATATCGCCATCCAGATGTAGGAATGCCGAGTGGTATAATTGTGTGGCCTATAATGTCTCTGGTGTGTCACGGTGCTCCTACCTGGAAACGGCTAGACCCCAGGCTCCAGTTGCAGTGATATGGTGAATAATTGAGGGATGTAGTAATAAATGAGTCCAGACCTTGTGGTGAAATCCAAACGCAGCTTTACTTAAAGGGGTTGGCCACCCTAAGTATCAAAAATCCAAAATTCCCCCAGACAATAGCCAACACTATGAAGTATTTCTCAGGTGACATGTACTGGCTGTACGTGATTTATCTAACCTGTTCACCATGACACACTTCCCTGGAGGAGCTCCTCAGACAGGCTGTGTGGGAGGAGCAGCTGCAAAGTGAAAGTAACAATCCCAGCATGCACTGCAGCAAGCATGTCTAGAGGAGAAGTCACATGACCTCCCTGCCCACCTGTGTTCCCATAGAGACAAGAGCCCCTTAGATAATATCAATAACCCAGTTATCAGTGAATAACTGTTGTACAGTCATAGCAATATAAATATATATAATAAAGAACGCCCCAGTCCCAACAGTAAAGGAGGGGGGGGGGGGGGTGTTACCCTTTTCATAAATTTGCTGTGGGGCCCAGTCATTTCTAGTTGTGCCACTGGATGTAAGCCAAAAACAGAATGAGGGGGGAAGGTTATCATTTCCCTTGTTCCTAAAAAGTGGTGTTAAAAAGTTGCAAACTATGGGACAGATTTATCAAAACTGGTGTAAAGGAAAACTGGCTTGGTTGCCCATAGCAACCAATCAGATTCCACCTTTCATTTTTCAAAGCACCTTTGGGAAATGAGGTGGAATCTGATTGGTTGCTATGGGCAACTAAGCCAGTTTTCCTTTACAGGAGTTTTAATAAATCTCCCTCTATGTGTTTGCAAATTTTTAACTGCGCTTTTTTTTTTTTTTTTTTAAAGGGCGTGACAATGGGAGAGACCGGGCGTGACCAGTCACCCCAACAAATTTATGTTCATTTTCACCAGTTTTCTGACTCAAATGAAGCCAGAAATCTATGGCAGCTCTGAGCTGTCAGATTTCTGTTTAGGTGCACGGACTGCACAAATTGATCTGCTGACATACAGAGGAGCCTCCTGTCTATCATCATACGATCTGCTCCCAACTGACAGCCCATCAATCATCTATGAATATATGACTACCCTTCATCTGGGGGAAAAAGGAAAATGAGTATAGTCAAATAGATATATATAACGTACAGGGGGGTCACAAGTCACTATATATAATGTACAGGGGGTCACACATCACTATATATAATGTACAGGGGGTCACACATCACTATATATAATGTACAGGGGGGGTCACACATCACCATATATAATGTACAGGGGGGTCACAAGTCACTATATGTAAAGTACAGGGGGTCACACATCAATATATATAATGTACAGGGGGTCACACATCATTATATATAATGTACAGGGGGTCACAAATCTGTATATACAGTGTATGGTGGTGGTGTCAACTATTACTGTATACAGGGGGTCACACATCACTATATACAGTATAAAGTGGTGATCACATATCACTGTATTGGGGGCATCATATATCACTATATACAGTGTGCAGGAAGGAGAGGGCACATATTTACAGATGACATCAGTGACTGCTGCTGAAATCACTGACCTCAGCCATACTGACAGCTCAGAAGGGGTTAAAGCTCCTGACCTGTTGGCCTGGCTGGAATAAACATGTCTGTGATAAGATCACATTGCAGAGTGGTCATAGACAGGACAGACACTAGGATTGCTCACACTTTGTTGTCCACAGCACCTTTCTGGCTCTGCTACATCACTGCAGTCAGTGAGTTACATCACAGATTCTCCTCATTCTCTCTTCCTCTTGCAAAGTTTCTTTATTTCAGCTTCTAACAAGTTTCTCTGCTAAGCCCCTTCAGCCCTGTATAGTCAGGACTGAAGTCACAGCAGAAGGAAACTTCTCTGACACAAGCAGGGTGCCTTTAGGACCCAGGAGCAGCACACTCCTTCCATGGACTAGAGCACGTGCTGGCATGGACGAGGCAGGGAGCTATGAGAGAAGCACAGAGGGGGCGTGGCTGCCAATAGCAAAGGAACCAGGCAGATCTGCTGCAGAAGATATATGAGGAAGTTTATTGTCTGCCTGCTTTCTTTACAGTTTTAATAAGTGCTAACAAAGTGGCCAACCCCTTTAAGTAAACTTGCATCTAAATAACAAGCTGCTGGCTTTGTCTTGGCTTCCAGCAGGTTTTAGCATAATAAACTTGGCAGACAAAATCTTCTGCTCTGTCTCTCTGCTCACTGCAGTACTAACAAGCTTTTTATAAACGCTTCCAATGGCTGCAAAGGCCGCACTTTTCTCTTTGGTCGGACTTATCTTGGGCCAGGGAGCAATTTATAGTTTTGTCAGCTCCAACATGGAGTCTGAACCGGAATTGTCAGACCTTCCCCTAGCATGGGGTAACTAGAACTAACTAGATCTAACTGGTCTCCACTCTTCTTGCAGGAAGTGGGAACAGTCCACTTCTCTCCAGAGGGGGTCAGAATGGCATGGAAAGGTCCATTCTGAGAAATTGCTGGTACACCAGACACATTACATAGTACATGCAACAGTTGCACAACATTATACAGATACTGTATACACATTTTTGCAGGTCCTGGAATAAAATGCATATGATGACATAATTTTAGCAGACACAGATAGAAGCAGGGCGTAGGAGTGGTAAAACCACTCTGGGGTGTTACAAATACAGTATATGTATGTAGTGCAGTAAGTCTACTGTGTTATGTGCCACTTGTGGGAGACTAAGGGCCCACCTTGCTCAGGGGCCCACTGGGGGATTCACCTGTACCCTTGTGGGCCAGTCTGAGCCTGACTAGAAATGGCTCTTGCTTTCCTTATTATTTGAGTTTTAACATTGTAAGGCAACCATCACACCTTTTGCATCTGTGGTATTTTATTGCAGCTGCCATATGTAGGAGCATAATAAACAAGTATTTATAGACTACCATTCACACATCACATCTGTTAGAGCTTGAAGCCTTATCTATAAACCACATAATGAGCTGATTATAGCATTTCTAATTAAACATCTTCCCTTTTTACTTTCTAACGCTACCAGCGAAAATTCTGTGTAAAAAACACAAGTCATATGAATTAGCAGCGTGGGTAGTTGCTCAGAAGCATATTATAACGGTGGGGGCTGGCCTTAGGTTGCATAATTCCCTCTTCAGCTCCTTCTATTGATGATCCTGCTCCCACATTAGCGCCTTTGGCACCCCCTTTACTAAGGGCGGCTGTGGCCATATAGAAGCTGTTATGATCTTACACACTGCCCACACAATCATTGCCTATGGTCTGAAAATAAATGTTTTTAGTAATGGACTAACTACTATGTCTACATTGGAATTGCTGCACCAAAGCCAATTATTACTAATGATATTCCAATATGTATATTTGTGTTTTTTACTTAGAAATTTAAAGAAAACATACATTTCGCTTCCTTGAACATTGTGTCTGTGATTGGCTGTGCGCTTTCTGTGACTGGACTAAGCATAACTGTTATATTTTTATTCTATGCCAGGTAAGTTGTTAAAAACACCAATCCTGAAGATTTTTTTAAAAGTGTTCCAATTCAGGGAAGATGGGAACTGGGGAGGTCACCTCTCACTCATGCTGTGGGACAGAAAAGGCTTGTTACCCTCATAGGCTACTTTCAAACTAGCGTTAATATTTTCCGGTATTGAGATCCGTCATAGGGTCTCAATACCGGAAAAAAACGCTTCCATTTTGTTCCCATTCATTGTCAATGGAGACAAAAGGTAACTGAACAGAAATACTCCAAAGTGCATTCCGTTCCATTCTCATAACGGAGAGTAAATGTCAGAATTCTGTGTTTTTTTTCCCGTCATGGGATGCGAAGCAAAACAGAACCGTCATAACCCACAATGCAAGTCAATGGGGACGGATCCATTTTCTCTGACACGACCTGACACAATAGAAAACGCATCCATCCCCCATTGACTTTCAATGGAGTTCATGACGGATCTGTCTTGTCAATGTTAAAGATAATACAACTGGATCTGTTCATAACAGATGCAGATGGTTGTATTATCAGTAATGGAAGCATTTTTGCTGAACCCTGCCGGATACAGCAAAAACACTAGTGTGAAAGTAGCCTTACCTCTGTATACCCATAGAAGATCTCAGTGGTCTTTTGACCCTGGGTAGACAGAGTGTGTACCGCATGTTGTAACACATGTGGCAGCTGAATACTGCATCTCAAACTGGGTCTTACAATATATGAAACTATTTGAGTCACCAACATGGCTGCTGCAAAGCATTGTGTGACAGTAAACACAAAACTTAAAAGGAATGCCCACTTTGGACAATATGGGAGACATCTGTCAAGAACGACATATTGTACATTAGTCTTGATTCCCTCTGTGCTCCTGGAAGACAAAACAAATTTATGCAGAGGCGCCTCCTATATTTGGCGCATCTTCTGGACATGTCACACACCACACATACAGTGCCTTGCGAAAATATTCGGCCCCCTGGAACTTTTCAACCTTTTGCCACACTTGAGGCTTCAAACAAAAAGATATAACATTTTAAATTTTTGGTGAAGAATCAACAACAAGTGGGTCACAATTGTGAAGTGGAACGAAATTTATTGGATCATTTAAACTTTTTTTGTAATAAAAAAAATGAAAAGTGGGACGTGCAAAATTATTCGGCCCATTTACTTTCAGTTCAGAAAACTCACTCCAGAAGTTGATTGAGGATCTCTGAATGATCCAATGTTGTCCTAAACGACTGATGAAGATAAATAGAATCCACCTGTGTGTAATCAAGTCTCCGTATAAATGCACCTGCTCTGTGATAGTCTCAGGGTTCTGCATCATGAAGACCAAGGAACACACCAGGCAGGTCCGTGATACTGTTGTGGAGAAGTTTAAAGCTGGATTTGGATACCAAAAGATTTCCCAAGCTTTAAACATCCCAATGAGCACTGTGATCATATTGAAATGGAAGGAGTATCAGACCACTGCAAATCTACCAAGACTCGGCCGTCCCTCTAAACTTTCATCTCAAACAAGGAGAAGACTGATCAGAGATGCAGCCAAGAGGCCCATGATCACTCAGGATGAACTTTCAGAGATCTACAGCTGAGGTGGGAGAGTCTGTCCATAGGACAACAATCAGTCGAACACTTCACAAATCTGGCCTTTATGGAAGAGTGACAAGAAGAAAGCCATTTCTCAAAGATATCCATAAAAAGTCTCGTTTACAGTTTGCCACAAGCCACCTGGGAGACACACCAAACATGTGGAAGAAGGTGCTCTGGTCAGATGAAACCAAAATCAAACTTTTTGGAAACAATGCAAAACAATATGTTTGGCGTAAAAGCAACACAGCTCATCACCCTGAACACACCATCCCCACTGTCAAACATGGTGGTGGCAGCATCATGGGTTGGGCCTGCTTTTCATCAGCAGGGACAGGGAAGATGGTTAAAATTGATAGGAAGATGGATGGAGTCAAATACAGGACCATTCTGGATGAAAACCTGTTGGAGTCTGCAAAAGACCTGAGACTAGGACGGAGATTTATCTTCCAACAAGACAATGATCCCAAACATAAAGCAAAATCTACAATGGAATGGTTCAAAAATAATCGTATCCAGGTCTTAGAATGGCCAAGTCAAAGTCCAGACCTGAATCCAATTGAGAATATGTGGAAAGAGCTGAAAACTGCTGTTCACAAACGCTCTGCATCCAACCTCAAAGAGCTCGAGCTGTTTTGCAAGGAAGAATGGACAGGAATTTCGGTCTCTAGATGTGAAAAACTGATAGAGACATACCCCCAAGCGACTTGCAGCTGTAATCGCAGCAAAAGGTGGCGCAACAAAGTATTAATGCAAGAGGGCCGAATAATTTTGCACGCCCCACTTTTCAGTTTTATTATTACAAAAAAGTTTAAATTATCCAATAAATTTCGTTCCACTTCACAATTGTGACCCAGTTGTTGTTGATTCTTCACCAAAAATTTAAAATGTTATATCTTTTTGTTTGAAGCCTGTAATGTGGCAAAAGGTTGAAAAGTTCCAGGGGTGCGAATACTTTCGCAAGGCACTGTATATCTACAGCAGCCTCCTAGCTGCCACAGATTTAAGTCTTTCTTCACATCAAAAATTGTGAAGAAAGATAAATGTTGTGGGCCTTTAGCACCACCGACTCCTTGTCCATGGCACGCCCCATTTTATGAAGTCGGAAATGTTGCACAATTTGCCGCACAAATGGCTTACAACAAAATGTGCAACCTATTTACACCACAAACAGGTAAGTAAATGTCCCCCCTATGTTTCATTGAAAGTGTCCCCAACAGTGAGCTGATCACAGGGTGTCCCACTAGGACCTTTAGCAATCTGCTGCAATCTACAAGGTAACCTGGCAGAAAATGTTCAATTTCTCAGGAGGAAATGCAGTTCCTATGTAGTGTGTGGAAATGCCAGGTCCTTCAGATTGTGGGACACTCTTTGAGGAAGATTTATATTTAATAAGAAATCTACTTTCCCTAATCTGCACCAAATTTATCAACTGTTGCACAAAGTTTGATCAGTTTGGTGCATCTTTAAAGGTTTTTTTTCGGGATTAACATATTGATGATCTATCGTGAGCTTACCCACCAGTCAGGTGTTAGCTGAAATAACAGTGCTGGGAGCTGGAACACCACAGATCCATACTCTGTGTAGTGGCCATTATGAAGTCTGCAGCTCGGTTTCTATTCACTTAATCAGCTGCAGCACCAGAGAACAGCCACCACACAGTGTACAGTGCTGTGATGTTCCAGCTCCATGCACTGTTCCATTCTGGAATTGCAGCTGCCGCTAACATCTGATCATGGCGGTGCCGGGAGTCTGACCCTCACCAATCTCATATTGTCCTGTGGATGTGTCATCAATATGTGGGTCCCGGGAAACTCCTTTAAAGGGGTTGTCTTATCACAGACAATGGGGGCATATTGCTAGGATATGCCCCTGTTGTCTTATACCGCTGGGACCCGCACCTATATCGGGAATGGTGCCCCGCAAGGTGGTGGCTGGAGGACTCCGGTCCGGCCACCACCAAGCATGCTCCTTATAGAAGTGAATGGGAGTAGAGTTGAGTGAACGTGCTCGTAACGAGCACAGTAGCGCTCGGATCCCCTGCGCTCGCATGGGCGCAGCCATCCGGATCTGTCCTCCTCACCTGACTGCAAGTCAGTGGGGACGGATCCGTTTGGTATGACACACTCGTGTGTCATACCAAACGGATCCGCCCCCATTGACTTACAGTCAGGTGAGGACGGATCCGGATGCCTGCGGCCATGTGAGCGCAGGGGATCTGAGCGCTACAGTGCTCGTTACGAGCACATTCGCTCAACTCTAAATGGGAGCGCACCACGCATTACCGGCCACCACTCTCATTCACTTCTATGGCCCCAATTGAAATAGCCGAGCCAGCATCCGACTATTTTTGGCATCCCCATAGAAAATGAATGGAGGATGGCTGCACATGCTTAGTGTGTCCTCCACCACTTTTGGGGCTCTGTTCTCGATATACGTGCGGGTCCCAGAGGTGGAACTCGCACCTATAAGACAATGGGGGCATATCCTAGCGATATGCCCCCATCATCTGTGATGAGACAACCACTTTAAGTCTAACACTGTTTCCTTGTGATGTTACTCTACTTTCTTTTCCCTTCACTGGGGTCAGATTGCAACCATTTTTGGGACTTTTTTAAAAAGTCACAAAAGTGGCAAAGCCCTATGGTTATATCTTTTTGAAATTATAATTCTGGAGTGCAGGGCTTCAGAAATCCCCCCCCCCTTTAATTTTTAGATGAGGGTCCTCCTTAATCCCCACAGTATGTGATAATAGATGGAGTATCTTGCCTATATCCTAATTAATCCAGCAAACAATGTAAAATATATCTCGTACATACAGTTTTCATATTTGCACTTTGAATCCTCCATTCACTGCTTCTGTTTGACCATTTTATATTTCCAGGAAGAAAAAGTCAATTTCATGGATTCTAATAAGTTTCTGCTCATCTTTGCTGATCTTCTACATCATCTTCATTGTTGCAATGGAGACCTCAAAATACACAGTTGTCACTGCAAATACAAACCAGGATTCTTCAGAAAACAGCTTTTTTTGGAGTGACCTGGAGAAGGTGTATGATGGAGTGTGTACAGGGCTGGCTGCTCTGCAGCACTACTTCCTACTGACAACATTTGTACTGACGGCACTATTGGGAGTGGAATTTTATTTCCGCATTATTTCTGCCTCTCATTATTTGCCCGAGCACTTTATAACAAGTGCACTCGCAATTGGATGGGGTAAATTATCTGTTTCTACCGTCTACATTATTGTTATTTTTTTATGTATGTTTAATAAGTTTCATTATTCTGAATTTGAATTTTATGTGATTCGATTCTGGAGAGTCAAGGAGGGGAGAGAGATGGAGAGACAGAGAGAGAGAGAGAGACTTTTCCATCAATTCTGTTCTTAATATTTTCCTATATCATAACACCAGTTGGAGCTTTGTTTTTCTGATACAGAGATCCAAATCCCCCTGGGGTAGTTTAGGAGCTTACTGCATGCCAACTTATTATTGACTTCTATGTAAAGCAGTATGCAGTATTCTCCTAAGCTCCCTCTAGTGGTGACTGCACGATGCCAGCATGTTAACTTTTTAATCAAGGTTTAGATTTGAGGTTCTGGGTCTAAAAACAAAGCTTTGGCCTCTAGAAGGATATATCATGAAATTTAGCACAGAATGTTAAAGGAATTCCAGGATTTTAATATTGAGGACCTATCCTTAGGATATGTCATCAATATCAAAACGGCGGGGGTCCAACACCCAGCACCCCCACCAAGTGCAGCCTTCCCTTGTTTGTTTACCTGCTCAGAGTCGAAAGCGCGGTGGTGAGCAGATGTAATTACAAGCCATCCCATTCATTTCAATTGGACGGCTCATTCCTATTCAAGTGTATAGGAACAAGCAGTCCCATTCATTGGTGTAATTACATCTGCCCACAGATGCACTGCCGCGGAACGCGGCCTTCCCTTTAACCAGATGATTGGCAGGGCTGCTGGGAGTCGGACCCCCACTAACCTCTTATTGGTGACTAGAGATGATCAAACGTGCTCGTAATGAGCACTGTAGCGCTCGGCTCCCCTGTGCTCGCATGGGCGCAGGCATCCGGATCCGTCGGGTGAGGAGGACGGATCCGGATGCCTGTGCCCATGTGAGCGCAGGGGAGCCGAACGCTACAGTGCTCGTTACCAGCACGTTCGCTCATCTCTATTGGTGACCTATCCTGAAGATAGGTCATCAATATTAAAATCCTGGTAAACCCCTTTAAGCCAATTTAGATAAAAGAAAATGTACTCAAGGGTCGATATTGCTTTAGTGGGATTATCTGACACATTATGAATACAAAAGTCATATATTTGGAAAGCCAGCAGCTGTGACCTTACCTCTCTGAAGAACAATGAGGTCCTGTCACTTGCTTTAAATCAAGTGATGGCTGAACATGCCAGTGATTCGTTGATTGGGCATTTGCTGGCATTACCTGTGCATCAGGACAGGACCAGGAAGTAGAGACCATTGAGGATCTGATAAGGGTTGGAACAGGAGTGGAAGAGGATCAAGAAGGTGAGTATCACTTTCAGGAGCGGATTGGCCATAGACTTTACAGGAAATTTCCCAGTAGGCCGATGCCCAGGGGGCCGCCTTGAGCCCTCCTCACAGCAGGCCAGTGGAAGTTTTTGGGGATGTATTTTGTGCCGATGGGGGCAATATTTTGAGGTGGACTATGGTATTTGGATCTGTTGGGGTGGAATAATGTGGTATTGCTGGCCCTGCTCTATTGGGGCTACTTTTAGTATTTTTTACAGGGCCACTTAAAGGGAACCTGTCATTAACTTTATGCTGACCACACTGAGGGTAGCATAAAATAGTGACAGAAATGCTGATTTCATCGGTGTGCCACTCATGAGCTAAATGTAAGTGGTTGCTGAGAACCAGCATCATAATCATTGCAGAACAGGCCTTGAAAAAGAGTCAAATCTACCTGAGAAGAGTCATGCTTATTCATAATCTCTTGCTCTCTCACTCATCTGCTGATGATTGGCAGTTCTCTCCTAGAGAGAAAGGGAGAAAACTAGGTAGAAGACTGTCAATCATCAGCAAGTGGGCAGGAGAGCAGGAATCCATGAATAACCAGGACTCTTCTCAGGTCGCCGTGACTCTTTTCCAGGCCCAGTCTGCAATGATTGTGAAGTTGGTTCTTGGCAACTACTTACTTTTAACTTATAAATGACAGACCGCTGAAATCAACTCACCTGTCTCTACTTTATTCTGCCGTTAGTATGGGAAGCACAAAGTTGATGACAGGTTCCCTTTAAAGTTCCCAGTCCGTCCCTGATCACTTTGATTTATTAATCCACTCTGAGCCCTTTTTTTCCTGCAGGGGAAAACTCATTTAACCTGATAACGACCATGACGTGGCACACATTGTCCTGGTCTTGAAACCCTTTCCATTGTAAATGTACAACATGGGTTTAAAGCATCTGATCCTGCAATCTGGCAGGTTGGGTTCCTGACTGTTAAAGACAGATGAGGAACTGAGGAGAAGATGGAAGAGTTTTGTAACCACTGTTGTCTATGGCAGCTTCCACAGAGCTCAGCGAGTGTTGAGCACTGAATACAGACAGTGACAATGTCGCTTTCTCTATTGAACAAGAAGATCAAATCACATGTGATCGTTGTGTGTCTCTCAGCACAGCAGAGTCACTGGGCCCTAGCATGCCCAGCACAGTTCTGACAGTGACTACTGTCACTAGTGGATGCTGTTTTCACCTGGGCTTCTATGGAGTGATTGTCCCTCCAGAGCTCTTTTATGACCTCATGGAGGACATATTAAAACATGTTAAAAAAAGACATGTTAAAAAATAAATAAAAAAGAACAGTCTCCATAGCTACCCCATAATCTGACACCACATATATTAAAAACTAAATGTGGAACCCATTTGAATACTTTATTTTAGTGAAAAGTAATTTATGCTATAATGAACTATAAAGAAAAGAAATAAAACGTGCCTGGCCATTTAGGACCAAAATATCCTGGACAGGTTAGATTGGGTAATAACACAGAATGTTTCACTTGCCTCAGAGACATTGTCATAAACGTACAATAATATTACATTAAAGTTCATTTTCTGTGTCCTCAGGACTCCCTGCAATAATTGTCGCCATAACAATTGCAGCAACCTACCCAGGACAAAACAACTATAACCGAAAGGAATTGTAAGTATACTAATAATGCTCAACATTTTATCATTCCAGATAGAGATGAGCGAATTTCATATTTTGAAATTTGTTCATGCTTCTTTTGGTGGTAAAAGGTAAATTGCGTTATGGATTCCGTTACCAGGGACCATAACGCAATTCTATGACGGAATGCATAACGGAATGTCTTTAGAGGCTTTCTGTTATTCATTCCGTCATAATAGAAGTCTATGGCCTGCATAACGGAACTGTCCGGTCTCTGTTATGCAGGGTAGTCCTCTCCTGTATAACGGAAACGGGGCGGATCCGTTATACAGGCCATAGACTTCTATTATGAGGGAATGAATAACGGAATGTCTTTATGCATTCCGTCATAGAATTGCGTTATGGTCCATGGTAACGGAATCCACAACGCAGTTTACCTTTTACCACCAAACGAAGTGTGAACGAATTTCAAAAGATGAAATTCGCTCATCTCTAATTCCAGACCTTGAGCTCCTGAAGTCAATGCCATGACTTCTGTATACAGCACTGTGTGTTTAAATTGCTTTTCTATAGAAGATACTTCATGAAAGGTGATAATACAGTGAGAATCATAACGACCAATGGGCAGGTTCCATCCAATATTTGCAGTCAATGCAGGGCCTAACGGCTGAGCTACAGCCATTTAGATTCAGTGATTAAAGGGGCCGTTACTGAATGTAAATCAGATACTACTACTACTAATAGTTATTTCCTTATTTTTGTAATCAGTTGCTCCCACGTAGTGTACTCTTTATAATCTTACATAAACAATGTGACCTAAAAAAAGGATTTATAGCCCAAACCTGGGTGACACCTTTAAAGAGGACCTGTCACCTCTGCTGACATGTCTGTTTTAAAGTAAATACTTACGTTTCCCATTATAAACCGTTTTGGAACAGCTTTTCTGACACTAATATTGACACTTATTGCCATGTGGAATAGTAACATCCGATTGTCAGTTTAATCATACATTTCCAGGAGGAATAGCTGTGGAATGGCTCATTGCAGAGTTGTCGTGGATCTGAAATGGTTTCCATTTTTGGTTACATAAAATTTAATGTTTAACTTTATTAACTCTTTCTGGGGAGAAAAGGAAAAAAAACACAATTCCCCCTTTTCCCCATGAATAACGTGCTAACTTCCTTTGGTGCATTGTACCGATAAGAAATATGTATAGGTTAATCTTTACTACTTCTGCACAAAAAAACGCTTTTTAAAAAGAAAAAAAAATCGTTTTTGTGTCACCATATGCCAATAGCTATGACTTTTTTTTATTTTTGGGTTTGCTTTTACTTGTATCATTGTAGAATATATCTACAACTTTTTCATTGCTTTCAAGGCCTCATGCACACACCCGTTGCCCGGCCTTGGCCGTACTGCGCCAGCAAACAGTGGGTCCGCAATACACGGGCACACGGGCACCAGCCGTGTGCACTCCGCATCACGAATGATGACCCATTCACTTGAATGGGTTCACAATCCGGAAGGTCGATGCGGAACGGAGGCATGAAACCTGTCTGTGCCTCCGCACTGCAAAAAGTAGATGCAGATCGTGGAACCCGTTCAAGTGAATGGGTCCGCGTCCGCATGCGGTGGCCCTACAGTCAATGCCCACGCATTGAAGACGCACTTTGCGGTCTGCAGCATGGGACCGGCTGGCACACATTTGTGTGCATGAGGCCTTACTCAGTTTTTTGGGAGGCAGAATCAACAAAAAGCAATCCTGGCATTCTTTTTTAATTGTTTTATTGATTTTCTTTATTTATTGCATTTACCGTGTGGTTAAAAAGTGTGATATGGTAATAGGGATCACATGTGATTGCTGGCTGCAGTGATACTGATCATTTATACTTTATTTTTTTTTTACATAAGACAACTTTTTTTGGGGGGGAATATTTTTAAACATTATTACCTGTTCTGCGCTGCCGCTGCCGTCCGGTCCCACGCTCCGCGCTCTTCTCTCTTCCCTGCCAGCACGCACTATGACCTGACGCTGCGGCGTCAGGTCATAGTGCGTGCCGGCAGGGAAGAGAGAGGAGCGCGGAGCGTGGGACCGGACGGCAGCGGCAGCGCAGAACAGGTACGGTAAGTATGGTCTTTATCAGTGGCTGGGTGGGCTGATCTGAGGTCTGATAGGGGCACAAGACGCTGATCTGTGGCGTGAGGGGGCACAAAACGCTAATCTGAGGTCTGATGGGGGCACATTCTGCTGATCTGAGGTCTGATGGGGGCATGATATGAGGTCTGATGGGGGCACATTCTGCTGATGTGAGGTCTTATGGGGCACATTCTGCTGATTTGAGGTATGATGGGGGCACATTCTGCTGATCTGAGGTCTGATGGGGGCATGATATGAGGTCTGATGGGGGCACATTCTGCTGATGTGAGGTCTGATGGGGGCACATTCTGCTGATTTGAGGTATGATGGGGGCACATTCTGCTGATTTGAGGTATGATGGGGCACATTCTGCTGATTTGAGGTATGATGGGGGCACATTCTGCTGATTTGAGGTATGATGGGGGCACATTCTGCTGATCTGAGTCTGATGGGGGCACATTTGCTGATCTGAGGTCTGATGGGGGCACAGTGAGATGGTATGGGGGCACAGGGGCTGATATGGGGGTCTGATGTGATGTCCTTAAATTTATGGGCAGTCTGATAAGAGGATCTGATGAAAAATATTTTTTTCTTATTTTCCTACACTAAAACCTAGGTGCGTCTTATGGGCCAGTGCGTCTTATAGGGCGAAAAATACGGTATTTTAATTAATTTTGATATTAATTACAGCTTATTCTGCCTATTTACAGCTGTTGGCTTCTTGCTGAAAATAAAGAAAAGCAGTTTGATATTTCTAAGCCGATGCTTTGGTCTTTTCTCCTGCCTGTTGGCCTCATCCTTATAGCGAATATATGTATTGTGATAGGAGTTGTGTTAACAATTTGGAAAAACAAGCCAGAACTTACAAGGTAAGGCTACTTTCGCAGGGGTTGCCTTGCTGCGGCCGGATCCGCGACCCGCACCCATTACAGTGAATGGGGCCGGAGAGCAGTTCCGGCCTCACATGTGCACCTGCAGCAGCACGGATCTGGAGGGCTGTTTACCCACCGGAACAGCCTGCCGAAGCCCCGCGCCGCAGGTTTGAAAGGGGCCTAACTGGTATATGTAGATATCAGGGGCAGAATGGTCAGGCAAGTGTTTGGCCATTGTCTGGTCTGCACCCTGCACACAAATCTGCTCTAGCTGTTTTTGTTCAGTAAAAAAACACAGTAGAAACTGCTTGCGTTTTTTCCATATGGCATTCTGTTTTTATAGTGTTTTTTTTAGTATAGTTCTTTTCTAAACAAGTACAGTATGTGAACAACTTTTTCTTCTGCTGTTTTATACCCCACAGAGAAAAAGAAGGCAAAATGCCAAAAGCTTGTACATGCTCAGTTAAAAAAAAAAACAAAACAAAAGAAAAAATGAAAAAAGACCCAAAAAATGGCACCCAACTAAAATGTCAGTAGCTTGTAAAATGTCAAAGCTTGTGTGTCCGGCAACTCATATTTGTCATTGACTTTCAGGTAACATCTGGAGCTGGTGCTTTTACTGCAATAAACACACCAAAATCACCACTAAAACTACAAAAATGCACCAAAATGCCATAAAAAACCTATGTTTGAATCTACCCATTTGGGGTGGATAGATGTAGCTGTATGTGGCTGTATGTGTAGGTCATCAACATCAGATCTGTGGGGGCCTGACACCTGGCAATCCCACCGATCAGCTGTAAGAGGAGACCGTGCGCGCAGTGCGCATGTGCCGTCTCCCTTCTCTCTTCCTGTCCGTTGCTGTATGTCTATGGCAAAGCAGCTGATCGGTGGGGGGTGCTGGGTGTTGGACCCCCGCCGATTATATTGATGACCTATCCTGAGGATAGGTCATCAATAGTAAAAGACCGGAGAACCCCTTTACTGAATAAGTCCCTTGTACTCCAAGATGGTACCAATGAAAACTATTTTATTTTATTATTGTTTCTTTGAGGTGAATAGGAACATCTTGTCTTTATTATACAGTTGTGACAAACACAGCAATATCATACATATATGCGTATTTATTTTTTTTACCACTTTTACTAAATTAAATCCCTTTATGTGGAAAAATGATTTTATTTTTTTATTTTTTTGTTACTAAAGAGCAGCTGTCAGCAGGATCAACTCTGTTAAACCCAGGATAATTGCCGGTTAGGCTGACCCTACTGATTAAAAGCATATTTTTTTTTCCGTAGCAGATCCATTGTGCCATTATTGAAATCATTGTTTTAATGAATATGTAAATGAGGGCTTAAGTGCACTCTGCAGTGCTGGACACTTCCCCCTCCACTTGATTGACAGGACCAGGCAAGATGACGCTGCTGGTTCATGATCCTGTCATTCAAGTGTCCAGCAGTGCAGAAGAGCTAAGGCCCACTCTTGGTGCACTTAAGCCCTCATTTGCATACTCATTAAAACAATAATCTCTAAATAATGGCACGATGGATCTGCTAAAAAAAGGTATGGTTTGAGTCAGCAGGGTCAGCCTTACCAGGCAATATGCCTGATATAGGGGTTGTCCCATTAAGATAACTTATCCCCTATCTACAGGACAGGGGATAAGCATCTGATCTGTGGGGGTTTGACTGTGAAGGCCCCTGAAGGCAAAGGGAGCTTGTGGTCCACATGTGACTGGAGTGGCATGCATGCATATCTGCTGCTCCATTCAACTCTATGGACTGCTGGAGATCGCTCAATACAAGCACTCAGCTATCTCCGGAAGCTCCATAGAGTTGAAAGGAGCAGCAGCCTGCTTGCGTGACCGCTATTCCATTCAAACAGAGAAGACGGGCCCTCTTTGTTGTGATCAGGAAGGCGTCCAAATCTGTTGGCCCCCAACAATCAGATACTCATCCTCTTTCCTGTGGATAGGAGCTAAGTTGTCTTTATGGGACAACCCCTTTAATAAGGTTGATACTGCTGACAGATGCTGTTTACCCTTAAATTATTTATTTTTTCAGTCCCACTAGTGAATGTTACATTGCCATTGCTTTATAGCCTATCACTGTAAGACTGACAGGCTTATAAAGCTGTGCGTGTGGCACAGCCTAATAGACCTACAGTCAAGGAAGGCCAGGAGGCCTATGTTAGGTTCTGGCTGCCATTGCAACACATTAGCTCCTAAGTATTACATTTGCAGGGGGCAGCGTGAGCCTCCTTCCTCTGTCTAACTACATAGGTGCCGCAATTGTTATTGACTGGTACATCTAGGGGGATCAGAGCCCAATTACCAGTCAGTGTCGGACTACCGTGGTGATCATGCAGGCACAGCTCCTGTGTCCGCACAATCACCATGGTGTAACTGTACTTTTTGGAAGCTTAATATAAGCTTATCCATGCTGTAGAGTAATATCTGGTGGCGTAAGCAGTTAATAAACTCAATCTTAGCTGGGGAAAGTGAGAATGGAAAACGGTAACGCATCTGGTGCATATGACAAATGTATCTATAGTGCCCTATTAATTCAGGATATGCCAAAAGGATGTCCTTCTAAACTATATACTATGGTATAGTTTTTTTTGTTTTAATAAATGGTTGTATGGGTGTTGTACAGCACTGTATGCCTATATAGTGGCATATGTTGCAGCCTTTCTTTGGAGGCATAAAGCATTAACAAGTTGCGACCAAAGCCTACCTATCCTACCTAACCCTCTGGTGCTATAGGTATTAGCTATTTTGTTATAGATATTCACTATTATTGTCTTATTGTGTTTTGTACCTAGAACGAAAAGAATTTCCTTTTTAAAGAAGATATTGGCCACATTCTCTGTCGTGTCTCTACTGGGAATCACCTGGGTAGCTGGCTATTTGATGCTCATAGAGACTGATGACAATACTTATTTAATTTTCAGCTTCATATTTTGTATATGTTGCTCAACTCAGGTAAAGACTTTAACATCTATGGACTCTAGAAAAAGTTTATAACAAGTATGTGATACAATACATGGTACTAAAAAACAGATGTACAGCATATGGCTAGGATATTCTATTGACTACTGATTGATGAGGGTGTAACTTTCGCAAGGACAGCAATCCTCAGAATGAAGTGGCTTTAGTGCTAGCATTTCCCAGCACAGCAGGTGTCAAGGAGAGCCATTGTACACGGACTGAGCCTAAAGGACCTAGTCCCTTTGTTATAGTAATCTGTGGGGTCCCAGACTTTTTAGTCTTCATTTAATGAAGAGAGACAGTTCCCTTTATTGAATCCCTAGTACTGGCTCTTATAGTGCCCCCAAGGGGCTGTGGAAAATAAAAAATAAAATATTACCCAAAGTCCCGTTCCATGCCACTATCTGCGGTGCAAGCCACAGGCCTCTTCGAGCCTGTGGTCTGAGACACCTGTGTCCTGAGGATGGTGATACAGGCAAATTCAGGATTACCTGCAGCCACCAGCTGGGCACATAAGTAACGCATGGATGGACCATCAGGTCATGGTGGCCATGAAGAGGGCTCGTGCAGCCTTCTCGGCATTGGGAAGGGTCTACAGTCTGCTGCCGTGAATTTGGCAACTATGTAAAACAGTTTGTAATTCACTCGGGTTAATAAATAAGGGGGTCTCAAACAGGGGCCCTTTTTATGATATCTATATGCTTCATGGACAGGTGTTTTCCTGATAGGACAACTCCTGTGAGGCTAGATTTTACAGTCACTATTTTACTGAACTGTCCCTAATGCTCATATTTTATCTCTTATACCCAGGGTGTTCAAATCTTTATATTTTACACTCTGAGGTCTCCCATATTCTTGAAGAAAGTGCTTTTTGTTATTCGCAAGTTTAAGTCATGCAAGATATACATGCATTCTCAGACGTACTGGGTCACCACCAAGATTCGAGAACGGACAACTAGAAGATATCATGAAAGATTTAGAAACCTGTCAGACTCGCATGCTGATTTATTTTCAGATGACAATGAGAGCAAAGAATAAACATATTTTTATATTACAAATTTTACTGTGCGCTCAATTTGTAAATGTGTGTTCATATTGTTGTGAAATCTGAAAGAAGATATTATCATGGTGACAAGAACGTAGACATGAAGTAACATAACCCTCACCGGGCGCTTGATGCCGTACGTCCAGGGACCCGACTTCAAAGGCACCAGGGACAAAGCTATAGGAGGTGCAGAGGTAGCAGTTGCTACCGGGCCCAGGAGCCTGAGGGGGCCCAAAGACCCTTGTGCTGCATAAGAAGACACTGGTATTATAGAAAGTGCATGCAGGTAAAGTTACACCTCTGGGTGGAGGGAAGGGGTTATGTCAAGAATTTTGCATTGATGGGGGGGCATGCCGTTTCAATTTTTGCCTCCAGCATCAGGAAAGCTATGTGCTTCCCTGCCCCTGGCCACAAAACAGGGGGACCCAAGCTGAACTCTTGCACCAGTTCCCACGAGCCTTTAGCTACACCCCTGCCAGGCACAATACTATAGAAATACAGCACCTCATGGATGTAAAGGATCACAGCTTTTTTTCACTTCTATTCACTGAACATGGGTAAATAAAAGCTTAATGCTTAGAGTGCTGAGAACACCTACCAAATCAACACTACAAAATAATAAAAATATATATTATTAAATATTATTAAAAATAGACAAACAATTCATAAAAACATGGCAACCAGTTAAACATCATTGGTATACATATACAATCAATGATAAGGAGGCGCCATAGAAATATATATGGAAAAATACATCCCAGGAAAATGCTAAATACTATAAAGTGAAAGAAATCTCCAAAAATGGCATAGAAAAGGCACCAATAAATCAAAAAATGAAACAATACCAACCACCAAGCTGACTCCCACCCCAATACATATTTCGCCTATGGCTACCTCCTGGGAATATCTCCCATTTATATTTCTAGTTAATGGGGTTTCTGCCATTTTAATACTGATCACCTATTCTCTGGCTAGGTCATCAGTATCTGATCGGTGGTGGTTTGACACCCAGGACCCCCACCAATCAGCTGTTTGAGATAGCACTTGTGCTCCTGTGATAGTTGCGGCCTTCTCTCAGCTTTTTCTAGGCTGAGTGACAACACATTCATTGGTCATGTGGCCTAGGAGCAGCTCAGCCCCATAGAAGTGAATGGGGCTGAGCTGCAATACCGAGCACAGCCACAATACAATGTACAGCGCTGTGCTTGGCGAGCTGTGAGAAGGCTGCAATACTCACAGGAGTGCCAATGCCTTCTCAAAAGGACAGTGGTCCCGGTTGATCAAATACTGATAACCTATTTCTTTTAAGGAACTTCCTTATTGATTGCATATGTATACCAATGCTGCTCGCCACTTTTTTTATGAATTGTATGTCTATTTTAAATGATCCAATTAAAGCTTAGCTATGGGTGATGAACAATTACCACGTAAAAATCACCCAAAAGTAAATCAAATACCAATAATAATGCCTTTGGCTCAATTCACCACATACACAACCTACAAAAAGGAGCCAGACCGCATATAACAGTTCCAATATTTTATTAATAAATAAACAAAACAATGAATGTCATAAAACGAAGTGCAGGACTAAAAGCGACATCCCACAAGAGGAGGCACCAAGGGATCAGTGTAAAAAATGTCAATATGGAAAATCACATGATAAAGTGCAAGTGCAAAACATAAAAGCAGTTGATAAATAGGACAAAACACATACCCACAAATGCCTCCTCAGAGATGACGCCAGCCCTGAAGTGCTTCTGTGCAGGAGCCGTATATATATATATATATATATATATATATATATTATATATATTATATATATATAGTGAGGGCTGGATCTTAGGCTGCTTTCACATTAGCGTTATTACTGGATCCGGCAGGGTTCAGCAATAACGCTTCCGTTACTCATAATACAACCGTCTGCATCAGTTATGAACGGATCCGGTTGTATTACCGCGTTTCCCCGAAAATAAGACCTATCCCTAAAATAAGCCCTAGTGCTATTTTGCCTTGTTTTTGGAGTAGGCTTAAAATATAAGCCCTACTCCAAAAATAAGCCCCATCTACGTTACTGTATAAAGTGAATACCAGTGAGCGCTTCCATTATGGAAGCGCTCACTTGTATATTTTCGCTGCCGGCACCCTATCAGACCTCAGACCAACCCACCCTGCCCCATAGTAATAAAATAAAAAACTCCTCTTACCTGTCCTGCGCCACGGCTCCGCTCTGGGTCCAGCTCTCCACAGGCTTCCAGGGCCGGCGCTGCACTGTCCTGACCGCGTACAGCGTCAGGACGTAGTGCGCACACTATGACCTGACGCTGCACGCAGTCAGGTGACAGTGCAGCGCCGGCCTCAGAAGCCAGAGGAGCACCCGGAGCGCAGCCGCGGCGCAGGACAGGTAAGAGGAGTTTTTTATTTTATTGTTATGGGGGCTGGGTGGGCTGGTCTGAGGTCTGATGGGGGCACAGTGGGCTGATTAGGGGTCTGATGGGGGCACGCTTTAAACCGTGTTTCCCTGAAAATAAGACCTATCCCAAAAATAAGCCCTAACGCCAAGGGGCTCAATACCGGATAAAAACGCTTTAGTTTTGTCCCCATTCATTGTCAATGGGGACAAAACTGAACTGAAGAGAACGGAATGCTCCTAGAAGCATTCCGTTCCGTCTGCAGACCGGAGAACAAACCGCAGCATGCTGCGGTTTGCTCTCCGGTCCAGGCATCCGCACCAAGACGGATCCGTCATGACCCCCAATGCAAGTCAATGGGGACAGATCCGTTTGGTGTGACACAATGGTAAACGGATCTGTCCTCCATTGACTTTCAATGGAGTTCATGACGGATCCGTCTCCCTGCAATTTCCCCTCCTTCCAGCAGGTGGCGCTGTAAGTAAACTTACCCTTCTGCCACACCGTCCTCCTCCAGTTCAGTGCCGTCCTGCTCCTGCTATGTAAGTATGTATGTGTAAGTGTATGTATGTGTGTATTTATATGTGTAAGTGTATGTAGTGTGTGTATGTATGTGACTGACATGTCTGGGGCCGGAGCGCAGTTCTGGCCCCACACATGTACCTGCGGCAGCCCGGATCCGGCGGCATCCTTCACCTGCCGGATCCGGGCTGCCGCTAGTGTGGAAGTAGCCTTATCCTGGTGTAATGTGGCCAAGAGCCAGCAGGACGTTGATGACATGATAAGGAGGAGGCTGTGAAGTGCAAACAAAGTTCAACTTTACTTAGGCAGATAAGCTTGGTGGTTACACAGTTCAATACTTGGTAGTTTTAGTTTTTAAGATGAGGCCGCAAAGTTCGAATAGAGGCAAAATGATGGTGTATAATGGCGGTTACTCACACTTATGCAGTCTCTTTCTTTCTCACTGCTGGTCTGGATTCTCTCTCTTAGGGGGAAATTTACTAAGACTGTGGTTTCATACTCCAGTCTTACTAAAAAAAAGTACACTGGTGTAAGATGGTCCAAATTTATTAAGAAAGACAGGCTTCTTAATATGGTGCATCCTCTGGCTTTCAGTGCACCTGAAATGTAACTTAATTACAGTAAGTGATTGAGAAGCCTGGTATATGTGGCCCGGTTCCTCAGCAGCGAAGACTGTTGCTCATGGAAGTCAAAATCTAGGTTAAATATGTACATCACATAAGGTGCAGTCTGCTCCAGGATGGATAATATCAAATCATCCCCATATTCAGAATTAATCAAATCATGAATTTATTAAAATTAATAAAGAAATGAAAAAAAAAACAACAACAACAACCATACTGTTGTTTTCTTTATTTATTAATAAATAAATTTTTATAAATTAGGTATTTGATATTTTTGATTTTGATTAGGCTACTTTCACACTTGCGTTTGCAGGATCCGTTTGTGAGATCCGTCACAGGCTCTCATAAACGGTCCAAAACTGATCAGTTTTGTCCTAATGCATTCTGAATGGAAAAGGATCCGTTCAGAATGCATCAGTTTTGCTTCAGTTTAGTCATTTTGTTTTGGAGGCGGACACTAAAACGCTGCTTGCTGTGTTTTCCTGTCCGCATGAAGAAACTGATCCAAATGGATCCTGACTCACAATGTAAGGCCTCATGCACACGAACGGCCGTCACTTGAATGGGGTCTGCGATCCTCATCCGAGGGTCCGCACCGCAAAAAAGTAGTGCTTGCGCTACTTTTTTGCGGTGCGGAGGCACGGCCAGAAACACCACGGAAGCACACCGTAGTTCTTCTGTGGTGTTCCGATCCGTGCCTCCGCTCCGCATCTCCCGGATCGCAGACCCATTAAAGTGAATGGGTCCGCGATCCGTGATGCGGGCTGCACACAGCCGGTGCCCGTTTATTGCGGACCCGCCGTATGCGGCCCGCAGCACGGGCACGGCCAGCACACGTTCTTGTGCATGAGCCCTAAGTCAATGGGGATGGATCCATTTTCTCGGACACAATAGAAAACGGATCCATCCCCCATTGACTTTCAATGGTGTTCATGACAGATCCGTCTTTGCTATGTAAAAGATAATACAACCGGATCCGTTCAGAACGGATGCAGCCGGTTGTATTATCATGACGGATCCAGCAAAAACGCTGGTGTGAAAGTAGCCTTACATTGTTTAATGGCTATGCTTAGTAGTGCAGCTCAGTCCCATTCAATTATCTGGGACTGAGCAGTGGAAAAGCTGTGTCCCATGGACATGACTTCCCAGGTCGAGGAAGAAGTTGCAGTGCCCCAGTGCCACTACGCTTTCAAAACAGTCAGACCTCCAACAATATAATATTAATTGCATATTGTGTGGAGAGGTTATTCATTATTAAGTCCCAGAAATCCACTTTAGGTTCCCCTTTCACAAAAAAATTTGGTTTGGCATTTTTTGCCACCATTGTAGTGGGTAGTGTTGAGCGAATAGAAGTATCCAAAGTGGACTTAATCCGAATCCGAATTTCAGGAAAAATTTTAATTGTCACAAAGCCGAATTTCCTTGTGCTTGTGTTGGTAACAAATCAATTTTTCCTAAAATGGTGCCTAAAAATAATACTCACCTAATCCACCTGCTCACAGAGGGGCTGTCCGCTCCCATCTTGATTGAAGAAAACCCAACAAAGGACCTGCGGCCAGTGTGATGACGTCAGCATGTGATCACGCTGGGTGCGTATGGTGACGTCATCACGTTCGTCATAGGTCCTTTGGCGAGTTTTCTTCAATCATGACAGGAGAGGATGGCCTCTCCCCGAGCAAGTGGATGAGGTAAGTATAATTTTTTTTTCTAACCCCTGATTAACCCTTGAAAGGCTGAATGTGATTGACAGATGCTGAGATCAGAGTTGAACGCGGCATCTGAGGAGTTAAATTATGGGGGGGGGGGGGGCAGCGCGTTGGCCATTTCCCATCATTGGGTTTGGGTCCCCATTGACTTCAATGGGATCCGGGTTCAGGGTAAAGTTTGGGTCCCGAACCCCAAGTTTGATCTTAAGTTTGGCTAAACCCGGCGAACCCAAACTTCCACTGGTTCTCTCATCCATAGTTATAACATCAGACGTATACGTCAAAAGAATTTCCAAGAATGATGTGCCTACCACATTCTGGACCTAGCCTAACGTGCCAATAGTCAGTCTTCAGTGATGATTTATCAAGTGATTTACACGCTGTGTTTGGAGGTTATATTAAACATGCAAACAGCATATTGTGTCATCACACGATTATTAATCATTGCCAAGTGTTTCTAATTCCCTAGGACACACACATCCTTAGAAAATGAGTCCTTGGTGCATTTGCCCAGATAGTGTCTATGTTTTTAAGACTGAACATCTGCTGTTCTTATTCCGTATGTTACTACAGTCATTATTTATGAGCATCTAAATATTATATGACACAGCATTTTATTATGTTAGTGGTACGATTGGAGCACATTTTATAGGGGCAGCCATAACTTTGGAGGATGACATGGCAGGGAAGGATTTGGGTTGACAGTTAAGGCTGTATTCCACCTGTTGATTTTTCAGCAGATAATCGCTAATGAACGTTTATACAAATGATCTGGCAGTGTAATTCTGCTGCCAACTGCCCAAGCAAACGCTTGTTCATTGGTCAATTGTGATTTTTTAAGCACGCTTAAAAAATCATTGTTTGCCAGCGGCACATCGTGTTGTCTAATAACAATCTGCTGCCGGCAAACCACTAGACAGTATGTGGACGAACAATGCTGCGGAGGAGATCCCTGCATGTAATAGCAGGTCTCCTCCACTAGCAAGCAGGCGATTGCCGGAAGGGAACGATTCCCTCCTGACAATCACTTGCTCAGTTGGCCTGTGTAATACAGGCTTTAGGGAAGTAAAACTCGCACAAGTTCTGTCAGTAAATAATATATACTGTACTAGGAAAAGTCCAGGAGGGTGGTGAGTATGAAGTGCTGGTTGTTTTTGTGTTTATTGGATTTTTTTCACTGGTGCCCAGGAGGCCAATCCATGCCCTCACCAGTAGTCCTTTATATCCCGGCAGTTACTCACTGTTTATTTTATTTTTAACTATCTCCCATAACAATGACTTCCCCAGTGCCCCACCCCCTTAACAGTGACCTCCACGGCGAACAATGCCCATGTAATAAAGTCACTTGGAGCCTCAAATTATATGACCATACAATATCCATATAAGGATGCATTCACAGCAATTTTTTGGAACCAGTGTCCTGTCCATATCCGTAGTTCCATACCTTGGCCCCGCAAAACTATAGTGCGTGTCGTATTCTTGTGGACAAGAATAGGCATTTTCTATATAGCGTTGGCCATGTGCAGTCTGCAAAATGCGGAACGCACACGGATGCCATCTGTGTTTTGCGGTTCAATTTGTTAACCGCAAAACACTTATGGTTGTGTGAATGTAGCTAGAGATGAGCGAATCTATTCGCCGCTTCGTAGATTCGATACGAATCTTGGAAATTTTCAGCTGCAAATCAGAATTTTTTGAGATTCGCTCCGTTAGATTAAAAAATGTTCTTAAGGCTTTCTACGCATTCGCTACGTACTTGTCTGACAAATTGTATGCTAATGCTACGTATAAGTTACTCTATATGCTGTTGCGTACGAATTCAATTAATTAGCAAACTTTTACTGTTCGTTATTCGTTCGGCAAAATCCCGGGAAGAAAGCGGTCACCTGACCTAGTGGGCAGGGCTTGCTCTGATTGGCTCAGGCTCGGTAAGCCAGTGATGCATCAGTTGTGCTGCGACTGCTGAGACGAGCAGAAGCACTGTGTGTGTAGTTCTGAGAGACTGAGACATGTTTTGTTAAAATTGGGGTGTAATTGTTCTGGGAATCCACATTACACATATCAGGGATACTGTAGGCAAGTGCAGGGCCAGTGCAGGGCTAGTAATTAATCAGGCAGGGAGAGACACAGGGAGAGAGATAGGGAGAGAGACAAAGACCAGCTGCATGTCCACAGTCAAGTGAAAAATGTCTGGAATGGATAAGCAAAAGTCCAGTTCCAGCCAGACCTCGAGCTCTAAAAAAAAACGGAGAAGGTGGCACAGGGCAGCAGTGCCAAAGGACCTGTAGCCGGAGCTTCTACCTGTAGAATTCGCAATACTTGGCTAGTGTTCCACCAGGCTAACTCACAAAGTAGCAAAATTGTAGTGGAGGAGAAAGTGGATGAGGTAGTGGAGTGGATGGCACGCTCATCTCAGTCACAGCCGGATGATCTGCTGTCATCTGCTGATACAGTATCTGTAGCCAGGGGTCAGACTTAGAGCTTTCCACCTGGTCCACCATTCCGCTCCAGCAAAGCCCGTCATTTTCGTACGCAATTTGCGTCCATGTTCATGCGTACATGTTCACAGTAGTTGCGTACCTTTTAAAACTGAACGTTCGTTATTAGTGCGCGAATGTTCGCAAAACACCACATAATAAGGTATGATTTGCACGCAGATTCGCCAAATAGATCCGTAGAATATACAAATCTTATAAAAAGTTCGACGAATATTCGGCTAAGCGAATTTTGGATGATTCACTCATCTCTAAATGTAGCCTAGTACTACCAGATAGTGCTAAAAAAATTTCACACACAATACCACATTCAGTTCTCCAATAATACCTTCATACAGTGTCTAATTCCCCTAAATTCAGTTGGTAACAGAAGTCACCACACGAGACCTATACACTGGAAATAGGAGATGACTGCTAATACGGCTCTGTTGGGGGTTGTCACCTGGCTCTCCCAGGTTCCTGAATTAAAAATCCATCTAGTTATAAAATGATAAATCTGGAATGGCAGCCATTTCCTGATGTCACATTTGGAAACCAACAGAAACAATTAGAAATCACTTCTGGTGTGACAATAGAAGAGGAGGAGATGTGTGCCGGAGCCGTGATCTGCCTCAGGTTTGTGCTGCTTGTACAATTTAGGTCAGCCTGTAACCTTCATGCTTGTATGAATTTATCCCAGCAAGAAATCCAGCCTCGCAGGTACCGAGTACATGATGATATCTGGCAGTCGCTCTGGGTGTGGTAACGTCCACAATGCCGAACGCCCGAAAGCTTTCCCTGTGATTGTGAGACATGTAAAGCAGACGAGAGACGGTAAAGGGAAAAGTTGAGGCTTCTGGAGCAAAGCAGGTGAAAATAAACATGATATCAATCACACTGTGCAGAGTCCAGATACTATATAAATGTGAAGATTTATTAAAGGGAAAATTCACTAAAACATCAGCGTCATCAGTGGGCACATTCATTGACTGTCACAATATTAGGGGGGTCATTTATCAAACAGATGTAAAGTAGAACTGGCTTAGTTGTCCATAGCAACCAATCAGATTCCACCTTTCATTTTCTAAAGGAGCTCTCCAAAATGAAAGATGGAATCTGATTGGTTGCTATGGGCAACTAAGCCAGTTCTACTTTACACCAGTTTCATAAATGACCCCCCTAAGTATCCAGCAGGGAAATAACTTACAGGGGTTACAAGGTTTTTAAAATGAATGGTCTATCTTTTCGATATCCCATCAATATGAGATTGGTGAATGTCCAACACTGGTCAGCTGACTCCATTCAGCTGTTTTAAAGCCTCATGGAATTTGGCCGGAATTCTGCACCAAAAAACACCGGGTGGCCATGCAGTAAGTGGCTCCCACTGTTTTCATTAGGAGACCACGTTGATGTTCATGTGGCCGTGGTTTATTACTGTGACTGCACCAAGAAAAGACATGTTGCTGAATGGACGCCGCTAGAAACCATGACAGGTGTCTGCTCACGGTTTAGCCCCATTCAATGGGCGTCATTTACAAAGACTGGCTTTTTACGCCGACCTTTGTTTCCCCCTGCGCTGCCTGAGGATTCGCCTAATTTGACAAGGTATGTGCCTCATCATAAATTAGGTGCACCTCTAGGTGCAATCAGTCAGCCCTGGACTGGTGTCGTTTTTACTCCTGTTATATGCATTTTCAGGTGTAAATGATTGTAAATTTGCTGGAACCAAAGTCCCGGCCCAGCCCCTGCCACTCTAAAGTGGTGAGAACAGTGTAAAAACATGTTTAAAAAGTAGCACAAAGGGGTCTTTTGACTTTTTTTTAATGCAGGTTTGTTGCATTCAAATTAAAAAACAAAAAAATTACAGAAACCAGAGGGTGTATTTATTAATCCACCATGTGAACGTACCCTAAAGAGGCGGGGGGTGGTTGCTGTATTGTTAGTAGTTGCTGTGCTGGGTATTGCTGGTTTGTCCTATTCCAAACATTGTAGTACAGAGCAATATAAACAATGAAGAGGATTCAGCGCTTGCCAAGCACCAATCAGCAAATCAGTGGGGGTACAAAGAGTTGAATCCCCACTCATATAATATTAATAGGATACGCCATAAATTTTAAAAACTCCTGTACCAGACTCCCATCAGCCATGTGAAATTTTGGTGTCTTCTATTACGTGGCTGAGAGGCCATAGGGTTCTTAGGGCATTAGGCCCAGATTTGACAGCTGCCTCAGCCAGATGCAGAGTGGGAGCTAAAAGTGGCCCTGGAAAAAAATTGTAAAAGTGGCCCCATGTTGCAGATGGGTCCAAATTGACTGAAGGCATTGCAAAATAATTAGGCATGGCCAACAGTACCATAGTGCAGAGTAATATACCGCCCCAACTGAACCAAATACCACAGTGCAAAACATAATACTGCCATCTACTCTACAGTACACTACAGTATATCGCTGTCCTGAGGATTCAGGAGGGCACCTGCGGATGTTGGCCAGGTGCCTAAGAAACAATCAGATCATTATGGAGCTGGCTGTTGGCCCTGAGGATGGCTTGGGTGGCCTTCCTAGGCATTGGGCCTCCGGGAAATTTCCCTGTAGGGTCTATGGCCAATCCGCTCCTTGCCTCAGCACTGATATAGCTAAATCCTTGATATCTACAGTAATAGAAAAAATAAATAAATAAATTATAAATATATATATATATATATATATATACATATATATATATATATATATATACAGTATATATATAATGGCAAACAAAAATAATAGAGTTGGGCCTAACATATGCAGTCAGTTCAGGGGCGTACACAGAGCGTACATGTACCACCTAGTTTCCCAGTACACATGCATTAAACACTCCCAGGCAACGTGGAACATAAAAAATGAATTCTCATGAATTTACATTTTTGTTTTATGAAGAGGTAGACATTTTTTATACAAAAAGTATAATAAAAAAATTCAAAACTCACCACCGTTTTAAGTGCTTCATAAATATGGTGCTCATTCTAAACACCATATGTATTTACCCTGGACAACTAGTATAATACATGGGAAAATCTGCTTCCCTAGATTCAGTATATTATACAACTGGTGACTGAAACCACCACCAGGAGGAGGTCAATGCATAGGAATTTTCAATACAGAGCCTAATAAAAACTGTGGACTCTTTATGCATTGTGCCCCCCTAGTGGCAGAGGATGGAAAATGCAATAAAACTATGTGGGGAACAGGAGAAGCAGCATAATGCTGGACCCTCTCCCCCTGGTCACCATAGCAGTGGTGTGAACTGTCCCTGTGGTAGGTTAGGTATGCCACTGAACCGAGTTATGCTTCTTTTACTAGAATAACAATAGCCTCTATTGACAGCACTGCTACTTTTTGTCTTTACCAGTTTTCATCTATGAGAACTTATTTAATGATACTTAAAAGGTACATTCATCTGTTATGTTATTTGCAGCCATTTTCAATTTACCTTAGATTTTCATGAGATCCACCATACTGCCATGATCAATGTGTTGCAGTAACATTGATTTCATGGGTCCGGTGAGGACAGTGATTGGCTGCAGCATCCACGTACCATATACCTGTACGTCACCCCTTTTATACAAACATGGATAGGAGGCCAGGAGCTGTGGAAACAGGTTGGTATGTAATATTTGGTTATTTTTATTTTAAAGCTTTTAGCGGCATTGGACACATTTTAGGGTAACCTGGAAAACCCCTTTAAGAATAGGATTGTTTCTTACTTAAAGGGGTTATCCCATGAATTTTGAACAGTGTTTTACTCCCTTATCTGGAGGACTTTCTTCCCTTTCCCTGGTTACATTGCTAACAGCTCTTGTTAACCCCCTTCCTCCACTGCATAGAAAATAGCATCTCGCAGCCCCAGAGGGGAGTGAGGAAGCTACTGAGCATCTTAGTCCACCTCTAAATTCAGAAGGTGAAGCAGAAGGATAAACAGCAGGTGGAGGGGCTATCAGAGAGAATGTAATGTATATAAAATATTAAACAATAGTTTTATTGCATGGATATTACAATAATGCTTCATTTGAAATGCCCTGTTCATTGCATATTATAACTTCGCATTTGATATCCCCTTTAATCTAAGTAACAAGAGATCATTTGCTATGGCACATAAGTAAATCTTACCTTACTAGAAAGTGACCAGTAGATGGCAGCATTGGCACATGAACCATTAGATAACTTGTAAGTTGAAGTTTGGAAACTTTCTTTTTTTCCACATATTATGGTGTTGGATTGCTGGAAGAAGAAAGTCATTATTGTCATTATGAAAAACAATAAGCAACACAAGACCACAATCTTCCCTGTTTATAAAAGGAAAGATCAAGAGGTCTGTAGTTTGCATAAATGAAGATTGTCCACAAAATTTGCAGTCATGGTCACAGTCTATTTTTTTTTTAAATTTTTTTTTTTTTTTTTCAAATTCAAGTATTTATTAGGTTTTTCATAAAGGGTATACAAATGCTTGTAGCAATTCAACATTAAGTATACAATATTTCAATAAAGAGAATAATATCAGAACCAAACAAGGGTGTGACGAGTCTGATTGGAGAACCCCGTCAAATGACCATAAACTTATTCAACATTCCAGTGCTTAAAATAAACATCACAACAAGACAAGATGTTGACAAATAGAAAGGATTCACAACAAGAATCAAAGGGAGGGGAGAAAGAAAGAGGAAGGAAGAGGGGGAAAAAGAGGGAAGAGAAAAAAAAACAAAAAAACCCCCAGAAACCCAGACACCTACACTCATGTACTGAAGTTACCACAGATGCCGCATCACCTGACCCAATCGTCAAAAGGTACAAATAGAGCCATACGTAACACTAAGAATTTCCATAAGAGCCCGAACTCCGGAATGCCTCCCATGGTTCCCATGATTTCAGGAAAAGCGCATATTTCTGAGAGGTATGGGCAATCAATTCCTCCATTCTCTGACAAGACATGACTTCTTCAAACCATTCCTCCAAAGTCGGCGGGATAGATGATTTCCAGTGTCGCGGTATTACAGTTTTGGCAGCCTGAATAAGATGCTTCAAAAGCGATTTCTTATAGGCCGGTATATTGAGATAAAAAATAAACAGAAAGAACGCCTCTGGAGAGTTAGGTATTGGGAAGCTGGTAATTTTTTGAATAGTTGCATGAACAGAGTCCCAGAATGGGCGTAAGCTAGGACAATGCCACCATATATGCAGCAGAGTACCCTCTGCAGACCCACAGCGCCAGCACCTATCCGATACTGAGGGGAACCACCTATGCAGTATGGAGGGTACCCTATACCACCTAGATAGTATTTTATAGCAGGTTTCCTGCGCTTTCGTGGCCAGTGCAGCTTTATGTGTGAACTAGAAGCATCGACGCCACACAGTCTATTTTTTATGTTTAGTAAATATAGATGAAATTTCCAATAATTTTATTAAAACAGCGTAGAATGTTTGTAAGAAAAAATAGTGAAATGTCATATAGATATGAAATCTGACAAAAAGAGGCACAGTAAAAAGCCAAATAGTTTCTAGCAGGGATTTGATTATATTTATCTTTTTATTTATTTCATGAACTTATATAGCGCTACTATATTCCACAGCACTTTTCAGACATTAGCATCAATGGGGCTGACAATCTAAGGTCCCTATCAGTATGTCTTTGGAGTGTGGGAGGGAACGGAGTACCTGGAGGAAACCCCCACAAACATGCGGAGAACATACAAACTCCATGCAGATGTTGTCCTTGGTTGGATTCGAACCTAGGACCTCAGCGCTGCAAACTAGGACCTCAGCGCTCCAAATCACTGAGACAGTGTGTGTGTATATTTGTTTTTTAAACCTTCATTTTTTTTCCCTGTTGGAGGAGACTACCCCTGTGTATTTAACATTTATAAAGTCTCTACCAAAGCCACAACTTTCTGCATTGAAGGCAAAGACTGAGCCATAGAGCTCAATGCTAACAAATGGAAGATTTTCTATGACTAAAAACCTCAGTAGCATTTTTTTCAATGTATTACCGTATGTACTCGGATGTATAATGAAATGTACTGGAATCTACAGATATATCTCTGTATATACCAGGATATTGTATGGGAGTTTTTTCTATATATACAGGACATTTTATATACATTTTTGGCAATTACAAAAAAATTAATGACACAAAACAAATTACAATAAACACAAAACTGTCCATTGTAGAAAGAGAACAATTAAATTTTAAGGGTCATTCTGCCTTCATTATTAATAATTAGGGGCACTCAGTCAGCACTGCCAATCATAAGGGGCACTCTGTCTGTGCCATTTATAACAAGGGGCACTCTGCCTGTGCTGTTAATAATAAGGGGCACTCTGCCTGCAGTATTAATAATAAGGGGCACTCTGCCTGCAGTATTAATAATAAGGGGCACTCTGCCTGCAGTATTAATAATAAGGGGCACTCTGCCTGCAGCATTAATAGTAAGGGGCACTCTGCCTGCAGTATTAATAGTAAGGGGCACTCTGCCTGCAGTATTAATAATAAGGGGCACTCTGCCTGCAGTATTAATAATAAGGGGCACTCTGCCTGCAGTTTTAATAGTAATGGACACTCTGCCTGTGCTGTTATTATAGGCTCTCACCCTGCACTATTAATAATAAGGGGCACTCCGTCTGCAGTATTAATAGTAAGGGGCACTCTGCCTGCACTGTTAACAATAAGCGACATCCATCTGCACTATTAATAATAAGGGGCACTCTGCCTGCAGTATTAATAATAAGGGGCACTCTGCCTGCAGCATTAATAGTAAGGGGCACTCTGCCTGCAGTTTTAATAGTAATGGACACTCTGCCTGTGCTGTTATTATAGGCTCTCACCCTGCACTATTAATAATAAGGGGCACTCCGTCTGCAGTATTAATAGTAAGGGGCACTCTGCCTGCACTGTTAACAATAAGCGACATCCATCTGCACTATTAATAATAAGGGGCACTGTGCCCATGCTTTTAATAATAGGGGTATGTAAGGGGTATATGTTGAAGAATGACAATTCCTTCTCTATACTTTTATTGCACTCCTTCTATTTATAGCACATAATAGGATGGACATCATCCGGTTAGACTTAGTTTTGCACGTTCTACTATATAAAAAGTATTTTGTTTGCTTTTAATAGGTTCCTGCACTTAACACTAATTGAACAGAGAGACTAAATCCAGGTCATACAACCTGCTGAGAGCAACATCTAGGGATATTTCTCATCAGAGCGGCGATGTTACGGAGCTGCGCGCTGTTTACTTTCATGTCTTATATCGCCTACAAGGTTTCTATTCAAAGGTAGCTTCAAATTTTAGGCCCTATAGGCAAGCAGTGAGTCATGCACCAGTTGTCGTCACCCACTATGCTATTTCAACAAGGGATTGTGCACCGCAGTGTGTCTGCCTTTTTATATTTTATTAAAAGAAATAAAGTCCAATTTAATTGCTGCAGTTTTATAGAAGGATATTTTCCAAAACATGTAACATGCATATAACACGTATCTATACATATAAAAGTAAACTTGCACATAAAAAGTATGTGACAATATAAAGTGTGATGCAAAGGTTTGTGTGGCATGCAAAAGTTGTTGACACATTCCCTTTGTAGTTTATATAAAAACTATCTGTTATTTTCATCTTCTACATTTTCAAAATAACAAAGGAAAATGGATTATTCTGGATTACAGTGGTACTATACCTACTACCAGGGGCATTGCTAGGGTCTCAAAAGATCCGGGGCCCAAGCCCCAATGAATATGAGGGAAGCCCCCCCTGCCCCCCCCCCCCCTCCGCAGCAGCACTTACCTTTCACATCCAGGGCCTCCAGGTGACGTCTCCTCTGATTTAGATCTTCTCTGTCATCAACTTTGGTACAAACAACTTCTCTCAGCCGCCTCGTCTCTGCAGAGTGTGACACACAGACACCTTAGCTTCCTCACATTTCATCATCTCCCAACCTGGAGTCCCCACAGTTTTATCCTGCTGCTCACTGTGCCCCTCAATACCCCCTAAATACTATCCTGAAGAAATATCAGTGCCCCCCATAGTAATAGCGCTCCTCAAAGTCCCACCAATAGTAATTCTGCCCCCTACAGTGTCCCCAACAGTGATAATGCTCCCCAGCAGTGCCTCCATTAGTAGAAGAGCCCCCTCGTATTAATAATACCCTCACAGAGCCCCCAGTAATAATAAGGCCGCCCTATTGTTCCCCCAGTGTTAATTACACTCTCTACAGACCCCTCAGTAGTAATAAAATCCCCCATAGTGCTCTTAGTAGAAATAAGGTGGAACTATAAGTCCATCCTATAGAGGCCCTAGTAGTAATAAGAACATCTATAATGTCCCCTGGATTTATAATACCCCTACAGTGCCCTAGTATTTATATCGCCCCCTCCTGTTATAATGCTCAATTCGATTGTATTGCCGTCCTGAGGATGGCATTACAATTGTATCTAGCGGGCAAGCAGGACATTCAGGGCCTGGGAGGAAACATGAGGGGCCCAGGCCCCGAATGTTTTAGCTTAGCAACGCCCCTGCCTACTACACATGAAAAATGGAAGCTCTTTGTGCAAATTTTTGATCAAACGTGGGCCCATCTACCAACATCAAGGTGGCTTATGCAGATGGGTACCTAAGACCCCTTTTAAACGAGCGTTACTGGTTCTCTCAGGATGCATTCAGTGAAACTCGCACGATTTCATAAGCAAGTTCAGTCAGTTTTGTCTGCAGTTGCTTTCAGTGTTTCAGTTTGGCTGCAATCAGTTTTGATGTGTTTTTCACGTGCGTGAAAAAAAAACTGAAGAATTACAAACAACATCTCCTGGCAACCATCAGTGAAAAACGCATTGCATCCCGATTGCATTGCGTATTTGCGTATTTCACTGAAGCCCCATTCACTTCTATGAGGCCAGGGCTGTGTGAAAATGCAGAATATAGAACATGCTGCTGTTCTCATGCAATACAGAAATTATGCGTGAAAAGCAACATTCAAGTGCACAGACCCAATGAAATGAATGGGTCAGGACTCGGTGCGGTGGTATCCGTTCACGTCACACATTGCACCCCCACAGAAAAGTCGCTTGTGTGAAATGGGCCTAACACTAAAAGCACTGCCTCTCCTGAGCCTGTCATCACCTTTATGCTGCCCATACTAACGGCATAATAAAGTAGAGACAGGTGAGTTGATTTCTGTCATTTATAAGTTAAAAGTAAGTGGTTGCCGAGAACCAACATCACAAACATTGCAGACTGGGCCTGGAAAAGAGTCATGGCCACCTGAGAAGAGTCATGGTTATTCATGAATTCCTGCTCTTCCTGCCCACCTGCTGATGATTGACCGTCTTCAACCTAGTTTTCTCCCTTTCTCTCTAGGAGAGAACTGCCAGTCATCAGCAGATGGGTGGGAGAACAGGAGATTAGGAATAACCATGACTCTTCTCAGGTAGATTTGACTCTTTTCAAGGCTTGTGCTGCAAAGATTATGATGCTGGTTCTCGGCAACCACTTACTTTTAGCTCATGAGTGACACACCACTGAAATCAGCATTTCTGTCACTAATTTATGCTGCCCTCAGTGAGGTCAGCATAAAGTTGATGACAGGTTCCCTTTAAGCTTACAATGTTCAGAGTGGTGTCGGAACTAGTGATGAGCGAGCATGCTCGGCCGAGCATGCAAGCGCTCGGGTACACTCGGTGCTCTGCCAAGCACCGGGTGTACTTGAGCGCCATGCTCGAGTCCCCTCCCTCCCCTCACACTCATCGCTGTGGAGCCCGGGCTCGGCTGATTTTTTTCAGGCTCTCCCCGCCCCTGTCACTGCCTCCGCCCGCCCTCCTCTTCACTTGCGTCCTCTGTGTGTTCCAGTCTCTCAGCCGGCGCTTGCGCAGTGGCTACGCCGATGCCATGCCCACAACGGGCAATGCAGTGCGCATGCGCCGGGACGGCAAGAGCCTGGAACAGAAGGAGGACGCAAGTGAAGAGGAGGGCGGTCGGGCAGAGGCAGTGACAGGGGCGGGGAGAGCCTGAAAAAAAATTAGACAAGCCCGGGCTCCACGGCGGTGAGATACCTGGCCACATTTTTTTTATTTTTATGTGGGACCACTATAATCCAGGCAACCTCCCCTCTTCCGAGCGGGGGGTGCCTGGTTTACTCCCATTGACTTACATTATGCTTGGGTACTTGGCCGAGCACTCGAGCACCCCCAGTGCTCGGCCAGAGCACCCGAGCACGGAGGTGCTCGATCATCACTAGTAGGAACCAGCAGTATTTATACTCTGCTTAGAAGCCCTTGGCAGAGGGGTGGGTTGTGCTCAACCTAAGGGCCCATTCACACGAGCGTGTGAATGGGTCCGCATCTATTCTGCAATATTGCAGAATAGATACGGCCCCATTCACCTCTATGGGAGCGGGCAGCCGCGGCTCCGCATAAAGAAATAAAACATGTCCTATACTTGTCCGCATGAGCGGACAAGTATAGGCATTTTGAATGGGGCGCCCGGCTGTGTGTTCCACAGCACTGCGGAACACATGCCGGGCGGCAGCTGTAGTACTGCGGACCCGCAATAATATGGCCGTCTGAATGGGCCCTAAAGGAGGGGGCTACCCTCCAAATACACTGCAAGAAAATTTAGACTAGCACATACAAAGTCACAGGTGCACATCCATACAACTAACATGCAGACAGCAAACAAAATACATATGCAAACAAAATAACTAGGGATTATTGTGTAATACAGTGATACTATACATGAAAAATGGAAGCTCTTTGAGCACATTTTTTACTATGGATGTACTAGTTAAAATTTTCTTGTAGTGTGTTTGGAGGGCCCTCACAGTCCCCTGATCTGAACCTCATTGAAAATTGGTGGATAGACCTCAAAACAGCAGTTCATGCAAGACGGCCCAGGAATCTCACAGAACTGGAATACTTTTGCAAGGAAGAATGGATGAGAATCCCTCTAACAAGAATTTAAAGGGGTTGTCCGAGTTATTTTTTTGTTCTTTGTATGTTTCTAACTTGTTAGGTATAACAACTTTCCCATATACTTTGTGTTTCTAAAGCTGCTGGTTTCTCAGAGTTGACTGAGGGTCACATGACCTATGATGTCACCTTATCTCTCTGCTCTGTGATGTTTTGTTCACAAGCCTCAGAGTTCAGATAACAGTCTGTACAGAGACGTCACTGGCCACGCCCCCTTTGTTTGTCGGGCTCCTGCTATCTGCTCTCCCTGGTTTCCTTCAGATAAAACATTAACCCCTTCAGCCAGAACACACTGAGGGCTCAAGGCTTTATAACAAACAGTAGCTGCAGCAGTGAGAGGAGACAAATGCTGGGCACAAGAGCTGTAGAGGAATTGTACTGTACAAGAACAGGTAGGGAGAAATTCCTGTATGTATTAGCAGTGTCATTGTACAGCTGGGACTTGTAGTTCTACACATACAACATGCTGCTGAGTATTCCAGCAGGCAGACATGTCACTCAGCACTTGTATTCATCCCCTTTGCAGAGAGGGGGGGAGAAGGGGGAGGGGCTGAGATTGTTGTTATTGCATGTAAACAAAGACCAGAAGAGAACCAGGGAAATTAGGAAATATGGATTTTGTTTGCCTAAAACTTGCTGACCTTAGTTATATATTGCTGCCCATCAGATTTACAGTGCTATATATTTTTTGTCATAACTCGGACAACCCCTTTAAGATGACTCTTGGCTGGCTACAAAAAGTGTTTACAAGCTGTGATACTTGCCAAAGGAGGTGCTACTAGGTACTAACCATGCAGGATGCCCAAACTTTTGCTTCAGGCCCTTTTCCTTTTTCAAAAAGGAACAGCCTGCCGGACCCTTATACTGTGCTAAGTGTAATAGTAGCCTTAGGCCCCATTCACACGACCGTATGAATGGGGCCGCATCTATTCCGCAATATTGCGGAATAGATGCGGCCCCATTCACCTCTATGGGAGCTGGCTCCGTGCCGCGGCTGCGCATATAAAGATAAAGCATGTCCTATACTTGTCTGCAACAGCGGACAAGTATAGGCATTTTGAATGGGGCACCCGGCCATGTGTTCCGCAGCGCTGCGAAAACACGACGGGCGGCAGCCGTAGTATTGTGGGTCCGCATTATTGTGGACCTGCAATAGTATGGCCGTCTGAATGGGCCCTTATACTGAGAAATGTTGGAACTTTCCTGCCTGTGCGTTGAGAAGCTAGTCATTTCTCCAGTTACTATAAGTGACTATGTAGAGCTAAGTTTTGGAGGGAAAAATACAGACACAGTGACCTTCTGACTGTCTGGTTTAGCTCTGTCAGATGGTTGTTTATGTCTGGAAACTGCTTTGGCTAGTTTCACATTACCGTTAAAGAGATCCTTCAGCCTGTTCTGGCAGGGAACAGCCTGCCAAAGCTCTCTGGATCTTCTGCACATTGACGTGCATTTCACTTGTCAATTGTCAGCCCGTGTAAAGGGCCCTTTATATTTCAGAACTTCTGAGGAATGATGGGGTTGTCACAATTTCATTTATAATGTTTATAGAAAAGCTACTCTTTAAGCCCCATTCACACGACCGTATGTATTCCGTGATCCGTATTAAAAACGGAACGGAAGACATACGGAAAGGCTTCCGTAGTGTTCCGCAATTTTGCGGACCCATTGACTTTAATGGGGCTACGGACGTGATTTTGCGGCCAAGTATAGGACATGTTTTATTTTTTTTGCGGGGGAACTTCCGTGAGATACGGGATGCGGAATGCACACGGTGTACATTCCGCATTATTTCTCTCCTATGGAAAAATGAATGGTTCCATATGGTTCCGCATCTTATCCACAAAAATGCGGATAAGATGCAGAAATGTACATACGGTCGTGTGAATGGGGCCTTAACCTGTAGACTTACAGGTGAGATGGGAAAGGAAGAGCAGATGGACACATAGGACATACTAAGTCTGGACATTTACCCATTACTTCATAAGTTGATACCTTGCGACAAACATTTTCACACCTTGAGATGGTATGTACAGTAGATAATCCCAGACATGTAATAATACAGGAGAAAGAACAGTTATGTCACCTAGCAAAGAAACAGGAATGGGGTTAGAAATTCAGGTATTGTAGTTTATACAGTATAATTTTGAAAATGGTATAATTGGATATTGCCATTTTTTAAATGCCACAGCTGTAAGGCTATAGGAAAATGTAAAACACTATAAGCAGTCTGTGTTTGTGCCATTTTCCTCTCTTTTGCTGTATTTTTTGAGTTGACTTTTTTCCCCCAAAATGTTTTCCCATTGACTTATCCACAGGTGTGTGTATGTGTGTGTGTGTGTGTGTGTGTGTGTGTGTGTGTGTGTGTGTGTGTGTGTGTGTGTGTGCGCGCGCGCGCGCGCGCGGGGGGGGGGCGGATGTCTGGGTTAATACAAAAATATGTAATCAAGAAATCAAGAGCAGCCAACATGTAAGACAAATTTGTGCTAGGTGGGGCTAGCATAAACCAGGGTGGTCCAGGGTGGGGTTGAGCATTCACAAGGAGGGTCTTATATGCCCAATTATACCAACTGAAACATTAAGCAGGTCTATGGAATATGACATACAGGACCCAATTGCTTTTTTTGCTATTGACAACACCTTCTCTATAGGGGAAACGGCTTGAAGAAAACCCAACCTTGCATTAACACCAGAAATATTAAAGCGTGTAGGGAGCCTGACTTTGATTCAGGTGTCAACTGGGACTGAATTTCAGCCCTGACATTTTAAAACAGACAGGTCCATTTACTGTCTGTGTGGTGAATGTGAAATGTGTAAAACAAAAACTGCCAGATTAAATGTGTGCGTGTAAGGGCCTTATGACACAGATTTATCAAACTGGTGTAAAGGAAAACTGGCTTAGTTGCCCATAGCAATCAGATTCCTTCTTTCATTTTCCAAAGGAGCTGCGAAAAATGAAAGGTGGAATCTGACTGGTTGCTATGGGCTACTAAGCCCATTTTCCTTTACACCAGTTTTTATAAGTCTCCCACAATTGTGTTGGAGGATGTCATGATTTTTTTTTTTTTAAATCACCGGCTTAGAATATGTATTTGCGTCCTTATAGGTATATGCTGTATCAAACGTAATATAGAAACATGCATGAAGCCAAAGGAACACTATTTCAGAATTTTTCTGTCATAAAAAGTTCAGATGTTTATAGCTCCTGATTTGATAAAAGACAATTTACAGTCCAAAAATGAGATAATTAATCATCCCTACTGTAATTTACTAACATGCACAAGAGACGCAGCCGCAACAATGCTGCTTACAGTTATGTTCTGGTGGAAATCTTGTATTACGGTCTACCAGAAACTCATCCCTCACCATGATTTAATAAGTTCAGTCTTAGCAGAAAATTCTCCCATAGACTTCTGTGGTTTGGGACTGCTTATAAAGGGATCAGCGGCTCAAGCGCCGCTCATTATCCAACCTCTTCAGTAATGTCTCTAATATTCAGACAAAATAATGTCATGTTTCATAGTAAAGAACTGCACACAGTGGAAAGATATTAAATATCATAAACGTGATTGTAGAGCTTTAATGTCTAAACACAGGATTGTGGCTCGATGAGGGATAGTCTAACAGTTTCAAAGTGATGGCTTATCCATCACTATCTGATCGGGGGGCCCATGATCCATCAGTCATCTGCAGTAGCTCAAGCACTACACAGCGCCATTCATTGTGTAATAGACAGAGCTGGTTACTGCAGCACTGCTCACACTTAGGCTTCATGCACACACCCATTTCTGTATTGAGGTCTGCAAAATACAGACACCATCTATGTGCAAACCACGTTTTTCCTCACTCCCATACTAGAAATTACTGCTCTTGTCTGCAATAAGAAAAATACAATATGTTTAGAGATGAGCGAGCATGCTCGTCCGAGGTGGATAAGTTAGAGCAAAATTACGTATGTTATTACGTACCGTGCAGTATGGAGCAATTGCACTGAAACTATTAGATTAGGCAGACTTGGTCTGCTTAAGTACAACCCATACAAATGTCGCACAGAGATTTTTGTAATGTAGCTGTATCAGTGAGAGCTAGAGATGAGCGAGCATGCTCATCCGAGCTTGGTGCTCGTTCGAGCATTAGGGTACTCGTAAGTGCTCGATGCTCGGACGAGCATCTCGCCATGCTCGAGAAAATGGCATCTCCCGCATTTTGAATTTTTGGCGGCTATAAACTCATCCAATCACAAGCCAGTAGACTCTGAGGTACACCCAGCATCACGTGGGGCCCTTACATGTCGATAGCAGGGGTTTGCTGGCAAGATCAGGTGACCCTGGAATATACTAGTGACGTCCGGCGGTGCTCGGCTCAGAGGCTGTCTGGATGTCGTTAGGGACAGATCTGCTGCTTTTCAGGGAGAGTGTTAGGGCCTGGATTTAGTTCTCTGTTAAACAGGAGTGATATCAAAAGAACCCAACAGCCCTTCTAAGGGCTACAAGACACTTTTTTTTGTCTCCTGGCTGGGCTGGCTGGCACAAGGAGTGCAGCTATCGCCATATATAACGAACTTAGTTTTTTTCTTGTTTTATCTCAGTGATACAAATCCATTTCATACAGCTGTGTGGAACCATTCTGTGTGTCACAGTTCAGCTGTCCAGTCACCACAAACCACAATCCGTATTTTCTGTCCAGGTGACCCATACTGTACGTCACGTAATCCAATACGGTCATTGGCTCTCACTGATACAGCTACATTAGAAAAATCTGAGTGCAACATTTTTCTGGGTTGAAGTGAAAATAGCCACAGTCAGCAGGGGCTGAGTTTGCTCTCTGATATATTCTGCACGTTACAAAAAAAACAAAACAAAACAAAAAATTAGTTTTTTTGTTGTTTTATCTCAGTGATACAAATCCATTTCATACAGCTGTGTGGAACCATTCTGTGTGTAACAATTCAGCTGTCCAGTCACCACAAACCAAAATCCGTATTTTCTGTCCAGGTGACCCATTCTGTACGTCACATAATTAAAAAAGGTCTTTTGCTCTCACTGATACAGCTACATTAGAAAAATCTGAGTGCGACATTTGTCTGGGTTGCACTTAAGCAGACCAAGTCTGCCTAATCTAATAGTTTCAGTGTAATTGCTCCATACTGCACGGTACGTAATAAAATACGTAATTTTGCTCTAACTTATCCACCTATATACAAACCACAATCCGTATTTTCTGTCCAGGTGACCCATTCTGTACGTCACGTAATTAAAAAAGGTCTTTTGCTCTCACTGATACAGCTACATTAGAAAAATCTGAGTGTGACATTTGTCTGGGTTGCACTTAAGCAGCCCTAGTCTGCCTAATCTAATAGTTTTAGTGTAATTGCTCCATACTGCACGGTACGTAATAAAATATGTAATTTTGCTCTAACTTATCCACCTATATATTAACTTGTTCAGATTGAACAAGTTTGTGGGTTTCAGTACAGCAGGCCCATTTTTTTTTTTGGTATATATAATACACTTATATACAGAAAATGTTGAACCCCAGGGCTAAGGGTCGAGGACGAGGGCGTGGGCAGGGTGCGGGCGTAGGCATTCAATTACTGCAGGGGGCAGAGGCCGTGGTCCTGTGCAGGGTGAGACAGTACCTACTGATGAGGGAGCAGGGGAACGCCGCAGAGCTACACTCCCTAGCTTCATGTCTCAACTTACAGGGATACGTGGTAGAGGACTGTTGAAACCACAACAGTGCGAACAGGTGATGTCGTGGATTGCGGACAATGCTTCAAGTAATTTGTCCACCAGTCAGTCTTCCACGCAGTCCACCCACGTTACCCAAGGGAGCACTCCTCTGACTCCTTCACCTTAATTTGGAATGCGATCCGGCATACTCTGAGGAACTGTTTTCTGGAGCCTTCCCAGAGTCACAAACCACTTCTCAGGTTGCTGCTGACCTCTTTCCCGATGCCCAAGTTTTCCAACTGTCGCAGTCTGAGGGTGATGACATTGTTGACTTAGTGGAAGAAGTGTGTAAAGAGGTGTCGGACGATGAGGAGACACGGTTGTCAGACAGTGGTGAAGTTGTTGTCAGGGCAGGAAGTCCGAGGGGGGAGCATACTGAGGACTCGGAGGATGACGAGGTGACTGACCCAAGCTGGGTTGATAAGCCGAGTGAAGACAGTGCTTCTGAGGCGGAGGCGAGTGCTGCACCAGAACAGGTTGGAAGAGGCAGTGGTGTGGCCAGAGGGAGAAGCAGGGCCAGAGCTGGTGCATCAGCAGCAACTGTTTCACGTAGTGCAGCTCCCGTGGCGAGGCCTAGATGTTCGCAAGTCTGGAGGTTCTTTAAAGAAATTGAGGAATGACCGACGGACTGTGGTGTGCAACCTGTGCCACACCAGGATTAGCAGGGGTGCCACCACTACTAGCCTAACCACCACCAGCATGCGCAGGCATATGAGTGCTAAACACCCCACTCAATGGAACCAAGGCCGTTCACCTTCTGTGGGTCCCACCACTGCTCCTTCCCCTGTGTCACTCGCTGCCTCTGCTAGTCAACCCCCTGCCCAGGACCCCGGCACGAGCGCCTCCCGCCTGAAAACCACACCTTCGCCTCCACGATCCTCCACAGCGTCCACCAATGTGTCCCTGCGCAGCATTCAGCTGTCTTTACAGCAGACACTGGAGCGCAAGAGGAAATACAGTTCCACCCACCCACATGCCCAAGCCCTCAACGTCCACATCTCCAAATTGTTGAGCCTGGAGATGCTGCCCTATAGGCTGGTAGAGACCAAGGCCTTTCGCAACCTCACGGTGGTGGCTGCCCCTCGGTATTCGGTCCCCAGCCGCCACTATTTTTCCCGATGTGCTGTCCCAGCCCTACACCAGCACGTGTCACAGAACATCATCCGTGCCCTGATCAACGTTGTTTCTGAGAAGGTCCACCTAACCACGGACATGTGGACAAGTGCTGCCGGGCAGGAACACTAC